>LQNS02276481.1:12099079-12117347 GCA_001587735.2 Parhyale hawaiensis | reverse complement strand
TGTCCCTGCTAAACATCGCATGAGCTGGCCGCTTGTAACGTAATATAACCTTCTCCCTACCTTCTACCTGCGCCCCAGCCCTGACCACCCTCTAATGCGGCCCTAAGTTTTGTTAGGGGAGACAGGTGATTGCTGTCCCCGGCCCTGCTACGTTTTTCTCGTAGCAAATTTGTAGCTTAGCAGGTCATTTGTTGTGCCTGTGGGACCTCGGCCTAAATCTATTGAATGTATGGGATCGAAAAGTCTTCTGTGTGAACTAGCCTCTAAATGATTATATTTCTTTTCGTAAACTTTTAATTTGACAGCACTTTAGCATTTTTTTTACCTCTGAGAATTAGGTTATATTATTTTGACATTTTTCTGTCTGTTTAGGTGTCTGTCAATCATCAGCAAAAGGTTATGGACGCACGATCATGAAATTTACAGGGATTTTAGGTATGTTACGAAGAACAGATGATTAACTATATAACGGTGATCATCCGTCCAATCGTTTGCTTGCTTGATTGGCAACTTGTTTCTTCTTGCCAACATAACTCAAAAAATTATTACGGAACTTCATGAAATTTGTAGGAAACGTTAGGGATGTTACGAAGAGCAAATGGCGAAATTTGTGTGCGTATATGTGGGTCGGTATGCCTGTTTGTTTTTATGTTTGACATTATCACAAGCCCAAAAAGTTATCAATGAATATCCATGAAATTTGCAGGAACTGTTAACTACAAATAAGCAAATGTTGGTCATGATTGGTTCTTCCGAGTGTGTGTTTGAGGACATTTATGTATTTCTTAGGTTTCGTCAAAACATAACTTGAAAAGTTACCGACGGATCTTCAAGAAAATTACAAAATCTGTTAACAATGCCAAAAGGCATATATATAAACGAATTTTGGCGATGATAAAATAGGAAATCCCCGTTTTAGGACCAATATGACGTTTTCGGTAACAATGCCATACTTGGCGGAGGAATGCGCTCTTGGAGTGCTTCTTAAGTTGGGAGAGCGCATTGTTCTGCCCCCTCACAATTTCAATTTCATTTCCAGTGCAGGATCATTCAAAACCAATATATAATAATACGTAAGAAAATGTAAATAATATGACCAGGATAGTGTCAAAAATCAGTTTGCACCTTCAGATCCTACCTACTTTGCAGAGGAGACTCTCTCGAGTCAGTAATTGAGTCAAACAAAATTATAAGAGACCACCAAAACGCAATATTTTCAAATGACAAGGCTTACCCTTAAAATCAGTGATGGTCCCACCGAGCTTCGCTTTGGGTAAAGAGCATAGAATTAAAAATGTGGTATTGTGAATTGCATAATAGTTCGTGAAGGTAAGAAATACGCTCTATACTTGTAAGAAAACTGGTAGTATATTGCCGTAATCTGAAGCTTTGGAACTGCAAAAAATATACTAAAATTTTCGTTCATGAAGATGCGAATTCACACTGAACGCATCGCCGACGTAATGTTTACAGAGAAGCTGTGTCGATATGTTGTGAGACCTACATACATGAAATTCAGATACACTGTGTGTGCCTATGAGTTGTGTTAGGCTTCCATTCTATTTGAACCGAACCTCTTTTAGCAAATTCTCAAGGCCTAGCTACACGTTGGTCTTTTGAAGGCGTTCACTCATCCAATCTTCCAATTGTTAATTAGGTTGCCTAGTTGTAAATTCCACTCTTGGTCTGTCACAAAAGTTATTAAAACGTTAACCTCTGAATCATGTGTCACCGGGCGAGTTGTGGAAAGTTCTTCAAGTTTGGAGTGAAATCAGTATCCGAAGGCAGTAAACTTTCTGCGGTTTCTACCGCGCAGCAACTCATTCTGACGAGTGAATGAGTGACCACGTTCTAAAACTAACGCGTTGACGAACGAGTAGTTAACAAACGTATTTATAATTGGGCTTCTACGCATTTATTGTGTTGTATCCTAACCTAAAACATACTTTGCGGTAAACTACATACTCTATACCGGGACTCTAGTGGCTGTGTCGGGTAGAACAGCTAACGTAATATAATTACAATATACATGCAATCCTTGAACGCAATATCGCTTGCTGAAACGTGAAATTTATTTATGAAAAACAAGAGATGTGGCAGGTGCAAGTAAAATTAACTTCCTATGCAAATTGTTTCGGGGGTAACTTATATATAACGTAGCAGACACACGCAGCCTGCAAATTTTTAATTCCTTTTTTATTTTTAGTGATATAAAGGAAAAATTGATAGCGACTAAACTCTATCACTAGTCATATAAACAACTGGAGCACTCTGAAAGCGCATACCTCCTCCAAGCAAGCCAACGATAACGATTGGTTCTGAAACCATGATTTTCTTAGTATCAACACCAGAATGTAATCATTTGTTCCTTTATTTTTACACTTTCAGTAATTTCAGGCAAACATTAGTCAAACTCATAAACAGACGCATCGATCATCACCAGAATTTTTCAATTATGTCTTTTAACATTACTAGCAACTCCTGTGAATGTCATAAAAATCCATTCATAACTTTCTGAGTTATTGTGCTACCAAGTATATAATTAAAAATAGCGACAAACAACCAAACAAATGAACGAACAAATAGATCATCGCAAAAATTAAACCATTTACTCTTCGTATTATGTCTAACAACTCACGAAAATTTCATCAGAATCCATCCGTAACTATTTTAGTTATGGCATTAGGAAAAATGATGCAGACAGACAAACAAACGGGTGAACGGATCTTCACCAAAACTTGACATACTTGACAATCCCGGTAAATTTCATCAAAATCCGTCAATAACTTTTTTATTTATCTTGGTTACAGTCAAACAGAAAGATAGACAAGCCCGATGAAAACATATATAACCTCCTTGGCGGAGGTAATCATTTCACTGAGAGAAACAACACAAATTTTGATATTTTATGTGTAAAGCACTGGATGTTACAGGGTTGATGAATCATCTGTTGTAGGTAACTATTGTCTATGAAACTAGTTTATTAGCTGGAGTCTTAGAGAAAGCTCGCAGCCTGTAGTGTAGCACACCACAACACTTTGCCATGGACTGAGCCCTCGGCCCCCTTCCCTCGGCTCTGAACAGACATTGCCACCGAGGCACGGACTTCGGACACACATCCTGCCGTCTCCAATACAGCCTTGCTTTCTCTTCGCTGTAGAGGCAGCTGTAAATGCCATTGCCCAAACCCTTGAAGAATATGCGAGACATAGCTATGGAAAATGTGATTCCAGAAGTACTGTAAGCGCAAAGTTTCATAATCGTGTGACTCCTAGCTTGCCGCTAGCTTTTTTCTTTTTTGAGGTTTGTTTTCACTTCACGTCGTTCGCTTGTTTGTTTATATCCATACAAACATCGCTGTGTGTCTACCGGAGGATTCGTTAAAATGAGAGTTGCCGTGTCAGTTGGTCTAGCAAATACCACTAATAAAGTTTCTATGGCCATTTCAGAATAACTCTCAGAGAGCAGTGTAAACTGGCACAACAGAGCATTCGGACGGACGCTGTAAAGCGAAAATTGAGAACAAAAGACTATCGTTTGCAGTGAGCATTACATAGAAAGAAGTCCGTCGATAATAAGAGTAAATTGTGCAACTAAATATGTGGGGATAAAAATGTATATTATTCGTAGCAATAGAGCTAGAACATGTCCGAGGACACTCCAGTTAATAAGTTTAAGGATACGTTCGATTGGGCGTCGAAATTAAGCTCATGAGACTTGACTTGACTGGGACTTCAGACAGGAGCTTTGACTTTACCACTTTGAAATGTGCGGCAACTATTAAGCCCGGTGCCCACTTAGCGACTCTTGTTAGCGACAGCAGCCTATAGAACAGCTCAACTAATCCGATTTCTTTGTAGGGACCGTGACTTCAGCATGTACCTATGAATACGTGCTCTAGTCTTTGAAATATTAATGTTTGTGAACTTAAAAGCTGCTTAAATTAGGAGCGACAGCTCAACGCTCACCATCGGCCCAAGTTATCCTGTAGAGATTGCAATAGGTGCTGAGACTTTCAACAATTTATTGTACGGGTAAATTTTGGCACCCTGAAGCAAGTTGAGTTGGGTCTAGGCTGCTACAGCTAGAGCCAAAGAAGGTTGTTAAGTGGGCACCGGGCTTTAGTAGTAACACGATTGCGTTGGGGCTGCTGAAAGATCCATTTTCTGTAGCAAGGTTGAGTTTTTCAAAGTCTCAAGGTTAACCGTTTGAGGAACCGAGAGTCAATACCTGACTGTCAATTCACTGGGTCGACGAAGCCAGCGCATCTGCGTGGCGCTTTGAAGAACTCAAGCCTCGAAAGCTTAACTTGAGCACCCAATGGAACATGCCCCAAATAAAAACTCGACTAGAGCGAATTATATATCTGGTGTTGAGAGAACTATCATTATGTGTGTTCTGCCTAATTATAGGAAGAACTTGTTGCACTGGGGGTCACAGAGAAATGTGTTTGGTTGAACCATTTGTTTACATGCGTCCTGTAGCGGGCAAGTGATCATTAATGATTACTTCCGAAATGTTATTCCTATTGTAAGCGTTTTTCAACGCCCCTCCCCCCCCCCTCCAGTACAGAGCTAATTAGAGATTTCTCTGTCACGACAGAGAGGCATTCTAAGAGCTCACACCTCCTGAAACCGCGATTTTTTTTTAGATCACCACCAAACTTCAGTCATTTGTGGCTAGTAACAGTTCCTGCAATTTTCTTGAAGATCCGCCAATAACTGTTCGAGTTATGTTCTGATACACATTAAGAGACAAGCATATAGTCAAAAACCCAAAAGGGCCAACAAATCATCACCAAAATTTGCTCATATGTGCTCTATAATATTTCTCACAATTCCTGCAGATGTCATGAAGATCCGTTATTTTTTTCAGTTATATTGCCAAGAAAACACATGAATATAAGCAAAGACGAGTAAATCGTCTGTTCCTTATTACTATATCTAACAATCCCTGTAATTTTCATCAAGATCCGTCCATACTTTTTTAGTTATCTTGATGACAGGCAGACAAACAAAAAGACAAACGCCAATAGGAGCCTATAACCTCCTTGACGGACGGAATAATATCAACGACAAAAGTTCCAATAAAAATATTACGCAAAATGCCACAATATTAAACAATACTATTCCTATGAGAAAGAAATAAAGGTAGTCAATTTGACCACACCCATGACTGAAAAACCTACACGCACTGGTTCGTGCTTGAGATATAAGCCAAATAGCCCCAGAGTATTTAAAGGCTGGGTGAGTTCGACTCGCTCATTTTCACTGAGATCATTTAATCTACTAAGCTTTAGCTTATCTGGAACTTCAGGCCTGAGCGGTAGATTGGCCGCTTGGGTAGTCTCCATTGAAATTCGTTTGCAATTGAAGCCTGAAAATCTGATCCAAAGGGGGAATCCGTGCACAGAAGAACCCCATGTAAGCATCCCACAACTTTATAAAACGTTGAGTTAAGTAAAACGTCGTGTACCCGCACATGGCTTCAACCCTTTCCTCGTTTAATTATCTCTTGCATTGTGTTCAGATATTTCCAGGTTTGCTTTAATTGTTCACTAAACAATTGCAGCGGTCGGTCGTGCCCTGAATACCCAAACCATACCGCACATTGTATTCAATTTTTCAAGGTTACCTTAAGGTTCACATTAGCATGCGTCTTTCTATCCTTAACAATAGCATCGCATAATTCTGGGCCTTGGCTACGTCTGGTGCCCTTGGTGCCCTTCGTAGAGCGCGCAAAGGGAGGGGCGATTTGTGTACTTAAAGACCTCCGTGTCTTGGACGAACCACAGACCAGCGGGCGAGTTCTCCAACTTCAGTACCAACGGTGAGAAGTTTGCACTTTTTATAAGTACGGTGAAAATTTACATGCAATCGTTCATACGCACAATGAACGAATTCGTTGAGGTAAAATTGGAAGTATTTCAGCAAAGAAATTATGTAATTTTACTTGTAGCAACAAAGGTATTTCGGTGCGAACCATCAAAATACTGTGATGCATTACAAAAAGTGCTCGTAGTAATAGATTTTCATCAAAATAACGCTATAATAAAGATAATTAGGCGTTTTGCTTCACTTTTACATCGAAACACACTATAAAGAACTTCAATAAATGTGTTTTTAGCGTCTTCTACAGTTAATACTCTTTACTATTTCATACAAAAGTAATACGTATAAATACACATAGTCGCATAATGTTGCTTATCTTTGTACACAAGGCAGAAAACACATTAGTATGCCCCAGATAAATAATATGTAGTGTCTAACAAGAATTAAATTGCAAGCTTTGACTTGTTAAATTATATTTTTGTTTTATACTGTTTTGCTGCCCAGAAAAACATAGTTTAACTGCACAACAAATATTATGCATTTAGTTTCTTCTTTCTATGCAAGTGCTACTATTCTAGACTAGAGTGCCCGCGCTGTCAATAAGGACAGCAAAGGATTTGTGAATACCTGTCTTGTGTTTCCTGTAGCATCATCGTACAGATAATAAAGGCAGAGCCTACATGTGTAGAAGGGAGCTCCCTGTCTGGGTAGTGCCGCGTGTTGACGGGACATGTTCTTCATGATTTCTCAAGTTATCAACTATTTAGGGTAGACGGTTGAGCAAGCACCCTTCTATACATGAAGCGCTCTTATTAACTTCCTGGTGAAGGATGCTGCCTGCCAACTTGAATTAGGGAACAGTACAGTTAAGCGTGCAAGGCTGAACAAAACCAAGCTTTCTTTTGGTGATACGCAAAAAAGCGATGTTTTTTGCACGAAGTCAATATTGCTTCTAATAAATACGGAGCTCTGTATCCAAGATACTCGAGGGTGGCATATAACTCGGACTCTGAAGCAGATGAATTCACTGATGAAACCAGGAAGGCCAGAGCTAATTTTTGCCCATCTATTTCGTTAAGAGCGTGACACGAAACCTATAAATAAACTAGAGCACTCTGAGAGCGCATACCTCCGCCAAGCAAGATAACGGTTACGAAAAATTAGAATTGGTTCTGAGTCTATGATTTTCTTTGTATCAACACCAAAATCTAATCATTTGTGTCCTTCAATAGTGGTAACAGCTTCAGTAATTTTTTTGAAGATTCGCTCATAACTTTTTGAGTTATGCTGCTAACAAGCATTATCACAAACATGAGTCAAACATACAATCGAACAAACCGATCTGCACCAAAATTTGTTCATTTATGCCTTTTAACATTACTAAGAACTCCGATGAATTTCATAAAGATTCATTCATTATTTTTTGAGTTATTGTGCTAACAAGCATAAAATCAAAAACAATGACAAACCAACAAACCAACCAACGAATCGTTACAAAAATTTGACCATTTACTCTTCATCACGTAACTAACAATTCGTAAGAATTTCATAAAAATCCGTCGACAACTTTTTGAGTTATAGCATTGAAAAATGTGGCAGACAAACAAACAAACAAACGGATGAACGGATCTTCACCAAAAGTTAATCATCTCTTCCTCTTAACATATCTAACAATCCCTGTGAATTTTGTTGAAATCGGACCATAACTTTTTGAGTTATCTTGATTACAAATAGACAGATTCACAGACAGACAAATCCGACGAAAACATAACCTCCTTGGCGGAGGCAAGGAGCTTCAATAGAGAAGGAGGGAGTTTTGTGGCCCAGTTACAGACTTGCCAGCGAGTCAACCAGATCTCTTATGGCTGAGACGCTCATTGGTGGAAAAGACGGGGGAGCACTGAGTTTCACGGGGGAGCAGCAGACGAACCGAGTNGCTGCAGCCATAAGAGACTCTTTACTGACATGCGATTGGTGCATGGGACAACTGGCTGACAGCAATAAGAGACTCTTGAGCTTCAACGGGCTAGGCTACTGGCTCCCTCCTTCTCTATAGAAGCTCCTTGGGCGGAGGTAATAAAATAAATAAATAAAAAAATGTAAATATATAAACACACGACGGTCATTCTTAGTATTAGATGTATATATTTATTGGATACCTTCTGTGAATTTCACCTAAACGTGCTTATATTCGTGAAAGAAATGTTCGGCAAGGCTAGAAGTGTTACCGTACATAGTGTATCTTGGATACCTCTGAGCGTAGTGGAAGTATTCAAGACAGTGAACTATCTCTCGAGTTCGAATGATTTTACTAATTTGCTCAGTGATGAGATCTGTAACGTTGTTGTAGGATGAAAGAAAAGCTTTTTCCCATGGGAATTATAAATTTAAGTATGGCTTAAGCAAGCTATTTATAACTAGCGATGAGAAGCATTTTATTTGCTTTATCATGCCGGTGAATTAAAATGAGTCAAGCTTTCGATTTGCCCAGAGATGTTTTAAAGAGTTTCTCAGTGTTCAAATTGGTGTGGACTTACGGTATATACGAATTTTCAGTTGTAACCCTACCTGACTCATGCTGTGCGACCTCGCTACAGAAGCTCTTCCTCGTATAAATAGATAAGACAAAACAGCACAGCCTAAATAAAACAGAATTGTTTATTGACCGCACGGGAAAGAGTATGGTAAAATTTCAGCCTCAGCGAAGTTGTTAGCGCAAACAACTTCTGAGGCTAAAACTTGAAGATCAACCAGGCAGGTACTACCCTCACAATATTTTTGGCCACCAAAGGATTTGATTTATCAATTTAGATTCTGGGGCGCCCCAGAATCTTATGGGGCATTTATCCTCCACAGCAACACCACGAGTACGAAGAGGATTTTTGGAGGTGTATCAATGCAACTTCTTTGCCATTATTTTTGACGGCCGGGTGTACCAATCTTTTACTATTTATTGTCAAGAGAAATAATATATCAGGTTTCTCGTACTCGAACAAAACTTTGAGGGTAACCTACTCTAACATTTAGAAACTACTGAAGCTCTCAGTTTCAAATTCTCTTGATTTTTTCCACTGTTTCTCAGTTGTCACTTGTCGAAAGTCTGTATAGCCGATCATAAGAATGGCGATGTTAACAATTATGATCGGTCGCTATGCGACTAAAAGTTTCATGCACTCCAAATCCATGAGGTTACCTAGAGTAGGAATTTCATTTTTTTTCCTTAAAAAAAAATTCTTAAAAAAATTTGACAGATTCTGTATAGAAGCATAACGCATTGAGGCTGTCACGATGCAAACACGCTCGTTTTGCGTGCATCAATTTCTTTTATAACAAGTCTCGCATTTTTTTATTTGTCGCAGATCAGAAGTTCGCTGAAGGAAAATATTGTCTTCGTTTCACCGGATTTGAAACCACAACCGTTGCAATGGCTGGAGCGGTAGGTGTAAGTTTATAGTCATGCTGCAGTCCTGTAATTTACAGTGTACTGGTACTTTATATTATGTAATATATATAGTTTAAGTGTTATACTTAATAATAATGTACTTTGCATTATTCGAAGAAGTTAAACATTTTGATGGCGCTTTGTGCACCTCAGTTATTAGAAACTTATGCGCATTTTGTATTTTGTGTTATCCAAGACAGCTATTTCTATATTTTTAAAGTACTTGCATGGTCAGTGCAGAAATTTCATACATTTGGATATGGTTTACGATGCAGCAATAGCATACATTTTGAATACGCACAATCAAATAAAAAGTAATATTTTCACGGGGCTATTACACATGCATGAACATGAACACAAGCAGTATTTTTTTTTTTGTAACTAGGAATTAATTGCATAAGCCATAAAGCACATTGGTTAGAGAAAATTTAGTTAATATGATGTAGGATATTTTTTACCAATCAAAAAATTAAGAGAAGCAAGAATCCAAAAAGTAATTTTCATGCAGAGTTACTGGGTGGCGGCGCTAACGGCCATCGTGTTGGTCCATCTCGGATCAGGCTCAGAGGCCCACAAAGAGGCCAAGGGGTCGGAGGTGTACGACTCGGACTTGACCTCCGCTGGAAAGTCCTTGACCGAAGGAGCAAAATCCCGCACCAGCCGGCAATTAGCCTCCTCCGGCCAGTTTGGAATCGACCGTCAATTGGGGTCATTGAATCAACTTGGAACATCGAGCCGGGTTGGACTGAATCAGTTCGGGACATCCTCAACTGGGTTGGGCACTTCTTCCAGGTTCGGCCAGGTGAACCAGTTCGATTCTCGCAATCAGTTCGGACAGTTAGATTCTCGCAATCAGTTCGGACAGTTAGATTCTCGCAATCAGTTCGGACAGTTAGATTCTCGCAATCAGTTCGGACAGTTAGATTCTCGCAATCAGTTTGGGCAGCTGAGTTCACGTAATCAGTTTGGAGCATCCAGTCAATTTGGACAACTAGGACAAAGCCAGCTCGGTTCATCCAGCCAGTTTGGCAGAACCAGCCAGTTTGGATCCAGCAGTCGTCTTGATACGGATGAAGTTCTTGATGCTCTTGACGATTATGACACTGCCGACCAATTTGGAGGTTCGACGTCTTATGAAGCGCCGGTTCAGGACCAGAGATTTGGCTCAAGACTTCAGAACAACAGAGGAACACTCGGTCTTCGGTCCAACTCATTGCTAAATAGCGGTCGCCCCAACTCCAACCGCCTGAACAGCATCTCCCGCAACCAGCTGCAGAACTCAAACTTCGGAGCCAGTCTCTCGAACAATCAGCTTCGTAACAGACAGCAGCTCAGGAATCAGTTGGCCACCAGACAACTCCTCCGCAACCAGCAGAACTCAGGGCAGCTCTTGGGGAATCAGTTTGGTCGACAACAGCTCTCACGCAACCAACTCAGAAACCAGCTGGCATCCACTTCCCTGAACCTCGGCAACCAGGCGCTGACCCCCGAAGGCTCTGCCAGAACCCTCGCCTACGACTCGCAGAATGATGGACTGGGACGGTACAGCTTCCAGTAAGTTCATATTTATGCTTATAAAATTTTCTGTGATTTGAAAACTTGAGAAGCATTGATTATAATATTTTGTCATGCGCAGCATAAAGCTTAAGCCATAACAGCCTTAGATATATAAAGATATTAGTGCTTGAAATGAAACTTCACATTATTGGCTAGGCTACCACGGAATATTATTCCGAAAACAAACATTTTAACTATAGTGTAATTCAAAAGTCTCTCCCATTATTCAACATGATAGTAAAGCAGCAGCGTTGAAGTAATGGCACCAATAACGTACGAAGAAACTGCAATCACAGTACTAAAATTTGCTAAAGTGAATAGAGTCCCACAATAACGACCTTAATCAAATCTTTCCACATCGTTCAATTTTAACACTTGGATTTAGCTTTTATTTAATGTGAACTCTATCGCTTTAGCAGGCGTAGTGCATGTGTTTTCTATGCTTATTTACTGTATTTGTTTCGAAATTATGCTGCATCTAATTTTGTAGGGATTATATATTACATACCATTGTAAAATGAATCTGTGAATCATTTAACAAGGCTACGATTCTGAAAAAAAAACTAAACGCTTCTACTAAAAATTAATACTTTTTTCAACAAAATTATTACCTCATTTAATGTATCCACACTTCCATAAAGAAGATAGTAGTTCTATTAACATTTCAAACAACATAGGATATGTAATTAACGATTAGCTGGTGTCCACACAGATACGAGACTGAGAACGGCATCGTACAAGAAGAATCTGGGCAACCAGCTGGTTTGGACTCGTATGCAGTGAGCGGTTCCTACTCGTGAGTATTGCATTGTTTTTATGATCAGGACCACAAATTAATGAATAGTAAAACGTTCAAATTTGTCGTAATGTCCACGTACGCACATACATGAATATCAGGTGTAATGTTGCCCGCAGCAGGTACACGGGGAAAGGTAGCATCGGGAAGATAGTGATTCGCATGCACGTCCATTAATTCACGCATTTATGAGTACATTTACCATCCACACACCAACGAAATTTTACGTTTCTCGAAAGATCGCGTTTTTCGTTAGGGTCCACTATAGCGAACACCGGGACTGTCCAATGGTATACAAGAATGAACGTGTACGCATAATGAAAATTGCTTGCACCGTTTACCAATAAATGTAAATACTCTGAAGTAATGTCACGATGATGCAACGCCATGAGTGCTGAATCAATTGATCCTAGAAAAGAGATAAAAAAATTTTCTTGTAGTGAATCCTGGAAAACTAAGACTACTCTTCTTTTTTATTTCATTTTATTGTTATTCCTGCCGCAATTAAGGCTCATCCGTGTATGGCTTTCTCTTGCCATATCCGGTTTGACACGTGGTATAAATGGTTCAGTATGCAGTGAAGGGTCAACTTACGAATATCTCTGAGTTTCTGACACACAATGGTTTTACGTTCTGACTGAAAATTTACCTACTGAGTTTCACACATTAACTTTTTATCGACTTAATGTTCGCCAGGTACACATCTCCCGAGGGTGAGCTTGTGTCTGTGAGGTACGTCGCTGATGAGAACGGCTTCCAGGTGGAGAGTCCCAACATCCCCGCAATGCCAGAACACGCCCGCCAGCAGGTTATCGCTGCTCAACAGGCCAGGTCAGTACTTTAACTGCGTCTATAGGTTAGGTTACGTTAGGTTAGGTTAGGTTAGGTATACCAAGCTGGAACATTAATTCCCATGGGCCCACTTCGATCAACGAAATCGAACCCGATTCGTCTTACCTCGTTCCGAACTTTAACCCAGGGCGTTCAATTTACCAGTTGGGAGTGAGTTGCACTATTAACCTACTAAGCTTGAGATGGACAAAAACTCAATCCTGCTGAGCAACTTCACAACCGATCCTCAAATAACCTTTGTGAAACACAATAAAGTGCGAACTCTTGTAATAATTGTCATGCTATTCTATAGACACAAATTGTATTTTACACATATTTTCACATGAATTTTTGTGACCTTTCTTGTGCAGACAACGTGGACTCATCGACAACAATGGCAACCCTACACAGCTTGCCTTAAACTTGCAAAACCAGCAGCTGTCCCAGAACAGGAACTTCTTGGGAACCGCCAATACCGGCTTCGGACTCAACAACAGACTTGGATCGAACCTTGGCAGCACTGGATTTTCGAATAACAACTTCGGAAACCTTGGTCTCCAAAATTTGAACTCCCGTACCAACCGCATCCGCACAGGTAATTTGGTGAGGACTGCTGTTATAAAAAGACCTATTCTGGATGGACGCACTGGCACCGTGACCTCTACGTTAGGAAATAACTTCGGCTTGACCCAGGGCTTTACAAATCAAAACGAGGACCTTTCCCTATCGAACGATGGTAGATACAGCTTGGGAACTCGGACGAATATCAATCAAAGACTTGATTTAAACAATGACGTTGTCAGAGGTTTTGGGAACAGTGACTTTGGAGTTTCAGGATTAACAACCGACCCCAATGCGGGTATCCTTTCTTCGCAATTGACAAGCTCACAAAACCAAATTGGAAACTTAGACCTTCCGCAAAGCGGTTTCGATCTCTCTGGTCAGTCCAACACAAACCTCGGCTTCAGAAACGACGGGTACCAGACAAGACCAAGTTTTGCCCGGCTTCGGTCTGACGATACAGTCGGGCGAACGTTCCAGTCCGGAGGCCAGTTCGGACCTTATGTTGCTGGTCTCGATACTCCATTTTTCCAGCAACAAACTTCTTCCAGATTCGATGTTCAGGCCCAGCGACCGAGTCGTCTCAGGCTAAAAGACGACGATGGTGATGAGTCGCACGTGTCATCTGACATCACCCTGACTAGTGACATTACAAGTGGCATTTCTGGCAACACCGCGTCCTATCGATACTCAAGCTAGAAGAAATATCAAGCTACGGCTTTCAATTTGCTAGGAAAAGATAGTATAGGAAACTCTCTAATGCTAATGTCACACGCTAGTCAAAGAACGAGTATCGTCGTCTTTCGTCCGAATGTGTTGATTTGCCCATTTAAATGGTATATAATTGCAATGAATTTTGAATTATATATCCCTCCAGATTATAATGATAAGTCCGAAAGTTAACTAACGGCACTTGCGGAGTAAACTGAACTGACGGTAAACATTTTTACACCATTTCTTGGCAATCTCAAAGCTGTGTTGCTAGAATTCAACATAGCGTTCGGACGAAAAGATGACGATACTCGTTCTTTTGCTTAGCGTGTGTCCTCGGCATACGTGCAAGCTTGATAACTGAAATTTCATTAAATATTTTACATTTATTGTGAATAGATAGACCACTTAAGCAGTAGGTGTTTGAGAGAATCCAATGCCACGCTTCAAAGTTTGTGCAGTTAATACGATTTAGATGCTGGTATATAAATGGGCAGCGTAGCGCCATTCGTCAGAAATTGTGAAATTTCTGAGTACTGTGCACACTCCACCCACAAGCTATAAATTTCTAAGGAACTTTTGAAACGTCCAAAACTATATTCAGTCCGTTTATTAAATGCGGTCCACATACACTTTGCAAACAGCCTTGTCTGGAACAGATGGCTTGGACGTCATCATTTGCCTTGGCAGAAATAAAATAAGCAAGGGGAATGACTTGCCACCAGGAACTCTAGATAAGTGCTTGGGTTTCTAGCCATTTGACCGAGTGTCAGGAGAATAAACAGTGGATCGATTACCCTGAAGAATTCCGAAAACTCAATCCTCCGCTGTGAAATGGAGCTTTCAGCCCTCCAGCGCGTAACCGAGTTCCTTGTAACATCTACAACACTTTCCAAGTCGCGGATTTAACGCTTGTCTCAAGTCGAGGCAAGTTCGATGTATTGAGTTTAACTTAACGCCCCCCCCCCCTCCCTCGATCGTCATGTCAATGCATGGCGCTTTATATGAAGCGCTTGCTGCGTTGCTTTCGAAGACTTGACAAATTTGTATAGTGCCATTTTTCATAGACGGCTAGAACTGTCTAGGCAATTAAACAATGTACGTTTAAGGGATTTTTTAACATACACAGTATGTGGCAAGTGAGGACGAGCCCACCTGTTTAAGTTTCCTGAGTTGTTCACTGTGAAGCTACATTTTTTAGTCACCAAAATTGTTTTATAGAGCGTGTCAAAAGCATAGTAAATTTCAATGCCGGTTTGAATGCTTCCTTATTCACTTTGCTAATATTTTCCTCAATCGCTGTGATTTTTTTTTTTTGCTCTGTGCATAAAGTGACCGTAGAGCCTACTGTATTTTGCTAGCACTTTAAACCATAGACTTAATGTTTTTTTTATACAAGCCCAGTGTTTTTAATGCTCATTTACTCGATGTAATATTTTTCATCTGCATTCCAGGATAATCTCCAAAGGACGCCATGACGTATGCCAACTTTCGTGGACAGCTTCTTCGTACGTCTGTCTGCATGATAACACCCACTAAATATATTATACACCCTATGAGTGATGGGCACAAAACCTTGCTGAACCACTATGCTCCCAATTTGCTTAAACTCGAGCACTTAAAATGGACTAGTTACCCTTACGAGATATATACTGGGTTGCCCACACGCCACAACTGTAAATCAAATTCTAGGACGGTGAAAAAACTTTGTCAAGGTACTGTACATTTCGCTTGCTAGCTACATCTGAAGCTTTGTAGCTATATTTATGATAAGTAGGTTAGAGCGACGCGTTTCAGATTTTGCCATGCTTGTATAGTGCCTCCCCCCCCCCGTGTCAATGTACAGTATGATCACCGCACAGTCACCAGTAGCCCACTCTGGCTGTCATGGTATCAAAATTTGATGCTTGGATGGGGGCCCAAGAAAGTTTTGTGCCCATCGACGTTTTAAAACTATGTCATCCACCCGCATGCGTGTACCATGAGATCCTGTATGCTCCCCGATGTCATCTTCCAAGTTTAATTTCTGTACGTATAGACTAATAGTAACACAAAAATACAATTAATGCTAATGCTATGAAGACGAAAACCTAATTTTTGGAACCCAAAATAGATATATTACTAAATATTCCTAAAATTCAATATACGTAGGTGGTCGGAAAAATTAATGGGCTGAGCGAGGTGCACTACAGCGATCACAGTCAATTAAGATACTTTTGAAAATTAATTGGCTTAAAGCGGGTGGACACTTTATAGTCTCTTGACGTCGCCAAGCATGTTTAATTATTTCCATGAAATCGCAGAAAAAGCGACAGCTTTTTGAGCTACGAAATATTCGAACATTTTTTACTACTTGCGAGGAGCAACAGATTCTAGTGTGAACCTGGCTCAACACTACATGGTTGCTTCTCAAAGTCTGTGTAGGATATTGACGTTTTCAATTGGCAACCTAATGAATTCTGGAAATTCCTAGTCGAATGCCAAAATATTTGGTCAGTTTTGAACGCTCCACCCTATCACCATGTCTTATGTTTCATTAGAAATTGAATCAGCCATGCAATGATAATCTTTTATCAATATATCATAAATGCAGTACATAGTGTTGTCTCGCCCCACCGTACATGAATGCAACGGCGAGCAGTTACAGTATAATTTCAAAAATGGGGCATCTGTTCAGAAAAATTAGTCTAATGCAGAACATGCTATTCATCCCATTTGCAGTCCGTTGAAATGGCGCCTTTGCCGGTTTCACAGAACAATGCCAAAGATTAAAGGTTTCCTGTAATGGTGTGCACAGAACAAGTATATTTTCGATTGATTTAGTGAAATATACCGCAAACAATAGAACTTTATTGCAAAAAGTCGGAATCTTACAGTTCTTGCTTGATTGATTCGCTGAAAAAATCTTAGAATTTTACTATTGATTAATTTGCATTTGCAGACCTTTCTATCTGGCTGCAAGAAAATCAAATATCCGATGATTGAATTTTATTTTGCAAATCCTGCATCACACAGCCTTGTGACATACTGCCCGTAACCCTTGCTTTTCTGTTCTGTTCATGAGTTTCCCTTCCTTGCCTCTGTCTGCCCAATACATATTAGTATGCCTTTTTTGTTTGTTTTATTATTGCCATTATTATCCAACATCCCAGAACTCTGAGTGCTATTTTTTGCTTCTGGCTGACTAGTTCATACCAGAATATCCTTATGCCATTACTTGGTACTTTGATTCCCTGTTGATTGCTCTTACCTGACTATCCCATGTAAAATACACTAGTGTGCTCTCAATATTATCAAAATTACTGTTTAATGAGCTTAGCAAGACTTAATTTGCAACTATTATACTGTAATACTAAAGGATGTGGTTTTGCCCTCTAAAGCAACATGCCGACTTAATTGTATTTTAATCAAGTTGTGCTACCTCGCAACATAAGCTATTTTTTTCTGGAGGCTTACGGTAGGAGAAGCCATATTTGTAGCAAAATAACACAAGGCGTTTACAAGAAAATTAAGCTTGAGAACATGTGTTAGAAAAGCCTCTCTACGATCGATACCGACTATACTACTCTAAATATTAAAATAGCAAATTGCACAAAATAAAATCTAAAACAATGCCAGGTAAGCCCCCAAAAAACTAGAATTGAGCGTTCCAACATTGCAAACCCTCGGTCTGTTCCGATTTACGTTCAACTTGTATACATCTGCACGGTTAATTCAGCTTAGCCATGTGGCTGACTGTAAATCGTAGTAAGCTGCAGCAGTCTCTAACATTTGAAAACTCTACAGAATACATATATTGGGTATCAAGTGCCTTTAAAAAATTGGGAAAATTATTTTAGAGATTTTTAAGGACTTTTATGATAAAAATGTATTGGCAATCTACATGGTATATGAGCTTTAGACAAATCGCTTTCTACGAGTATCGTTAGCCGCACTGAAGACTCTATTACTCGAACAAGTCGTTATAATTTAAAAATTTACATACAATGAAGGAAAATTTTCGCTGGCACTTTTCCTTAACTTAAGAACCCGATCTTTATGCGCTCATCTTTGTTTGGATACGACTGCCGCTTCGTCCAATACTCGAACACTTCAATAATCGAATCACAAACAGGATTATCATCGTTGTTATCTTCCTGTTTAGCCAGTACGCATCATCAAAAATAGGTGATTCACTTTAGGTCGGTAACGAGGTATCCCTAAATCTATAGCGTTTTGGAAGAAACGATCAGCATGTGTACATACGAAGAAATTGAATCCTAATCGAAAAAAAAATAAAATGCCGGATATGATGAAAGAGTGACTTAGGACTGTAATATCGGGCTAAAAATTTCTAAGGATCATCGCCTAGGAGGTCAAGATTTCTTTAAACTGTAATGTATAGCCTAGCTCGAAAAAAATGATGTTGACTTTGAATCCCTATTGAAAATTAGTGCAGTTTCGCGCTTGATTTCAAGCAGTTTATCGCAGAGAAAGCAGTTTTATAACGCGCTGTAGCAGTTCGCCGCAGATCTCTTCAAAGGTCGAGAAATACGCGTG
>LQNS02276481.1:12046941-12075111 GCA_001587735.2 Parhyale hawaiensis | reverse complement strand
ACGGACAGTGGTGCTGTCCCATTACTTAGAGCCTTTACGGACAGTGGTGCTGTCCCATTACTTAGAGCCTTTACGGACAGTGGTCCTGTTCCATTACTTAGAGCCTTTACGGACAGTGGTCCTGTTCCATCATTTAGAGGGTCCGAGCAGTGGTCCTGGCCTATTATTTAGAGGTTTTATGTTCAGTGGTCTTGTCCCATCATTTAGAGGTTTTAAGAGTGGTGGTCCTTTCACATTACTTAGAGCCTTTACGAGCACTTTTCCATTACCTAGAGCCTTTACGAGCAGTGGTCCAGTTCCATAAATAAGTCATTTCTGCAGCAAATATTCTTTTAATCCTTCACTACGCACATTAAATAGACATTTTTATAATTTCATTTATATTCTTCATCAGGTCCATAAAATATAATTTCTGCACTCATCTACCCTTAAATTCTCCACCAAGTACAGATATAAAAAGTAATGTCTGCACTAAACATATACTTAAATTTTCACCAGGTACACCTCACCGAAGGAGAAGTCGTCCACATTTCGTACGTAGCGGACGAGAACGGCTTCCAGGCCTTCGGGCCGCATGTGCCATCCCTCTCGTAAGTCAGCAGACAAATAGGTATCCGCTAAGAAGGCTTGGGTATATATGAGAGCCAAATAATACTTTTTACAGCTATAGGCGCCTGCGGCCACTTGCTCTCTGGTAACAGAGTACAAGAGCTGGATCGTGTCGTCCGGCCTTTGTTTACTCTGTTGAATGGGCCGCAGGTGCCCACGTGTGATGCTTGAGGGTTTGGGTGCTGGGCTGTCTCTGTGCTTCGATTTGAGTTACCCTTGAGACTTATGTCATGCGTCATAAATAAGAGTTTCAGCCGACTCAAGCGCAACTGAAATGTACAAGGCAAGCCGTATAGGCTTAGCTTAGCGCGACTTTGGGCGTTTTTGATTGGTGGGTAAAATTAAGACTTTTGAGTTTTAACTTGTCTAGAACTTCAGACAGGAGATTTAGCTTTGTTATTTTGAATTATGTTGTAAGCCTCAGAGGCAACCCGGTTACATTCAGCTGGCTGAAACTTTCATTTTATTTAGTAATGTTGATATTATGGAAGCCTGAAGGATATCCAATTGAGGGTCAACCCTGAAACTCTGCGGGTCGAAGCCAACCCACCAGTCTGAACTTTGGGACAAGTTCCGAATCTGAGACTGAATTTCACCTCCAGTCGAGGACAACTTCAAATTAGGATACTGCCTCCGTTAATCCAGCGTAAGTCAAGGGAATTACTTCATGAAGGCGAGATTACAAGCTCAACAGAATTCCCATTTTCAGTCTATAATATCCGCCGAACTTTGTGGTATGAAAATAGCAGTAACATGTGCCTCGGAGACAGTTCTCAATGCTTTCCAAGAACGTTTGATGCGCTGAACTTCATTTTTTTTCTAATGCAAGACGGCCAATAAGGATATTATTATGACTATATTAGCTGTGGTTAGTATCTACTCGACTAGAATGATGTGCGGTTTGATGAAGTAGTAGAAACTGCCACATTCACCTTTCCCTTGATTAAGCTGAATATAAAACGTGCAGGTACAATGTGTCTTTTACTGTAAAATCAGTCTCATGAGAACGAACCACGGAGTGTTATAGTAAATTCATAGCCTTGATTTGATGTCTAGGATTAGATTTTTTCCAGATTCAAATCTGTCTTGTGCATGATGCAGATTTATTATTTTCCAGTGCTATACTGACATTAAGTTTTCGAAACAGGCTTGACGGGCACAATGTTCTGCCGCCTACGAATCGGGCAGCCTTCCGGAGAAATGAGGCAAGACCGGGCTAACCTCAAGAGGAGAACATCTTGTTTTTTTCCACTTAGAGCTAGTAGCTCCGCTCCTAGGAAACAATCAAAAACCCAAAAATATTACACGCAGAAAAATGGCTGTTTGCCATTAAGTAAAATTAGTTAACTCTAAACTACCTTGTCGATTGAATTTGCGTCAATGCACATTGTCGTTTGTGATGAATAAGAGCGTTGTGATAAACAACAGTGTCTTTTACGATTAATTATTATTGCTTTGTAGTTAAAATATTACATCGTTAGTGATAAGAAACCAGGTGTTTTTTATCGTAAAGAACATACTTTTCTGCGTGTGCATGTAGTCGACAGCATTCGTCTGGGGCCAGCGAGCACTTATCTGCAGCACGAACCAGTGCATGTGGATTTCCCAGTTAGGCTGTTCGTTCAAGTTGATTTTATTCTTACCTTTACCTTTATAAAAATTTTCTATTGCTATGTTGCGAGTGAATGTACTGTAGGAAGCAGATGAAGATGGAAATCGTTTGGTTGGCTATTCCACTCGCTTTGTTCCTAATCCCCCGTTCAATGATATCGAACACGACAACTAAAGAATGTCAAAGAGTCCGAGTTAGAGGCTACACTGCATTGTAATCACTTGTCGAACAGTCCTTAGGAAGTTTTTCAATACACTCGTAGCGAGGAAGAGGTTCTTGCGGTTGCAATGCCTTGGGGTAAAATTATTAAAAGTTGCATAAAATGGCTGGTAATAGAAAATCTTAACTTAAGATGCGTTTTTTTTACTCCCTCTGCACAGTACTCCTCAGGAGGTGAAGAGTGTGACGGGAGGACTCAATAGGACTAAAATAAAACTTAGCCGTGACCGGATGTTGCCAATTTACATCACATCGACGAGTCGAAGGATTTGAGTGTGGGACCTCAGGCCTTCGTAGGTTGGGTTCTTAATCCTTACCAACAAATATAAGCAGCGTAATATTCTGTATGCGAGAAAACCCACAGTAACAGTTATTGCTCGAACTTTCTGCACTTGACAACAACATTTTACTGTGTTTTGCGTGTGGGTGCAGCTCAAGTAGCTGGCCAGTCAGGAGAAGGATATGGAATGAACTCAGTCGAAAAAATACGGTAATCTGTTAAAATGTGCTCTGTGAAGAGCACTGTGAACTGAATATGGAGTCTAAATAAGGCTTCAGTTAAGAAAGAAGTTAAATCAGGTCACCATGCGGGCCCAAACATCGCCGCTAGTGCGGTGAGAGTATCCACCAGCCTCCATTGCACTTTTCCTTAGATAATTGTTTATTACTCAATTAGTATGTAGTCTGTTAATTAATTTATGCACTTAAAAGATAAAATTTATAATTTAATGCGATTTTTCTGGCAAAATTAGGCAATCGTCAGGGATGCGTGCAAAATATCCTCCATCAGTGAGCTCGCTCACTTTTGTCTCGAACGCCAAACAATAAAGCAGCATGTATGTGTAAACAGCGAGGGGGGGGGGAATAAATATTCGTACACCAAGAAATTTCTTACCTAAAACATCTAGCGAACCAAAAATAAATAGAGTGGTACAAACTTTATATTTTTGCGTAAGCAATACACACGCAGCAATAAAACAAGTAAACTCCTATATAATATATCCTATATAATGTCATTATTTAAACTTCACGCTCGGGCCCCCAAGGACAGGATTCATCACATAAATGAAGCACTTTGCAACACCGGAAAACCCGAAACGCTGCTAAAGGATATTCAACAAAAGTCATTAACAGGTGACGTAAACGCCTGCAGGCCAATACGACCGAAAGCCAATGGCGGCAATGAATTCTAAGCCCCAACAGACCAGGGTACGAAGCACCGACCAAACTGACTAGTTCGGCACCTAATATTCTCCAACGTGAGAGAGTATGCTGACCGCAGCATGTGTAATTCTTCTAGAGACTTTGATGGCAGGGACAGAAGAATACAACCAATGCCTCTCATTATTGTACACCTTATAAAACATACAGAGTTCGGCCACTCCTCTGCCGAGGGACAGGTTCACCAGATCATTATCAGCGCACAGCTTGCTGGCTGAAATAACAAGTCAGTCCAACAGATGTAAATCACTGTCAGTAGCTGAAGCCCAGACCGGTGAGAAATACTCCAAAAAAGACAGGAAAAAATCATAAAAGCATCCGCGGACAACCTCACTGTCACCAAACACAGAATTCACCTTAAGCAGGATCCCAATGTTACTGGAAGCATGTGACACCAGTCGCCTAATGTGCGGCTTAAAAAGTAAGCTTCTCATCAAAGACAACAAAGACAACAACACGAATCTCCAAGAAGCTAGACTCCTGAAGCAAAGTATCATCTATCTCCAAATGTGGATGCTGCAGTACTTGTGTCCAAACCGACTGATAATCATCAACTTCGTCTTACTAGCATTCAGCTTCATACTCCAAGCCGAGCACCAGGCACTTATACGTGACAAATCCCTATTCAGAGACTGGGCGACAGCATTACGCATGCGGGGAGCAGGTCTCACTGCTATCAAAGTACAATCGTCGGCATAGTTGATCATCGTGTTTTTCAACGAAGAGAACATGCCACTAGTACACAGAACGAACAACAGCGGTACTTACAATGTAATACAAAAGTGTATTTAAAGGTGGATTATTTAATATTCAAACGATTATGTCGATAATCGCAGGTATTTATATCAGTTATGGGGTAAAATCATTCATTTACAGTTCTATATATTGTTCTCCACACACTGCACATTTGCAATTCGAATAAAAATGTAACTATCAACTGTTTCTCCGGTTATCCCTGCCATTTATTGGCATCAACTTTTTCTTTGGATTTGTTATTAAACTAATCCCTCTTTCCAAAACCTACATCTTGGGGCTGTCATATAGCACGTATGATCTTAGAATTATGTCATCGCTAAAAAAACTACTTGAACCGATCACTGAGTTACTGATTCTTTTCATGCTAAGGTGAAAAGAATGGGTTACTTTAAACAGTAGACAGTAGACCGACCAACAGGCCCAATCCCAGAGAGCCGCTTAGACTTACGTCCCGGCCGTCTATGAGCTATCACCACTGAATCAGACTCATCGAGACTTCTGAGGTAGCAAAGCATAATAAGAAAATACCCTCAGGCAAGGGGCTGTCGTCTAAGCACGATTAATTGCTGCACAAGGAAAATGATGAGAATACATCATTGATTAGCTGCAAAACCCGGGAGCTAGGAGACGCTAAGTTGGTGGGGCGTGAGATTTAATGGATTATGGTGGCTTGGTGCCTCTGGCCCTTAAGAGTTTGGTACTCCTGGAGGAGGAGTTCGTAACTGTGGAAGATGTTGCTTCCAATGTTAGTCAAGACGATTTTTAACTGACTGACTTACTATGTACTGACAACTTTGGAGGGGAATCTATTTCAAACGTTCACTATGAAGTACAGTAAAAACTGCTGGCTGAGAGTAGCTCTTCGATCTTTATGCTCGAGTTTCTGGCCATTCTTTCGCAAACGATCATTAGTGTCTCTCTCAAAGAATTCCATAGTATTGACGCCGTTGAAGCCATTCAAATTCTTGAATGTTCTTTTAGCTGCTCCCTCAACCGTCTTTGCTCGAGAGAGATGAGTCCCACTTCTTGTATAGGCAAGATTCGCATGGCTTGCTTCACAACTGACGTATCAACTCTCTTGCTTTGCGCGGGATTCTTCCCATTTCATCAATATCGTTGCACTTGTGTGGTAGCCAAAACGGAGTAACAACTTGACTGACAATTTGTACAAAGCACACTAGAGCTTTGTACAAATGAATAATTATATCCTCTGGTTTATACTCGAAATTCCTGGTAATGAACCCCAGTACTCTGCTTGTCCTTTTGACACTCTAGTGAATATGACTGCATTGGAGATTAGCTATGATAGTTATTCCCAGGTAACATTGCTGGGTGGCAGCCGCGACATTTATCCCGTTCATTTGCAATTGGCCCGAGGGCATTCCGGCTCCTACTTAACGAGCGCGACTGAACTTTTGTCGCCATTAAAGCTCATCTGCCATGTTGCGGACCATACCATGAGGCGGTCTTGGTCTTGTTGGTCACCTTTGGTCATTTGTGAAATTTATCATAGACGGTTTATTGAGCCCTCATGGGTATATTTTGGCGGGCCCTTTCCCTGCCAGAATATATATGGGCCTTACAACCCCAAAGGGCTAAACAGAATACCTTTTCCGCAGGAGATGTTGCAGCTTGCTGCAGTTCCTACTGACGAGGTTAGTTTTGTAAAGTTAGGTAGGCTCTCAATACTTCCCCTTCTGTTTCAGGAGGCGGGTTTCTGATCCAGGTGGCCTACCTATTCCCCCAGGCTTCTACCTTCTTCTTCGTTTCCTTCTCCTGTGTGGCGTAGCTAAGCGAAAGCGTTCAGCCGTGCCCAGGGGTTAGAGATGCACAACTTGCACCTTTTTCCTGTCAGTGTCACACTGACCACTCTGACACCTACCGGGAAAAAAGACGAGACAAAAATCTTTAATAATTTAAAACGAGACATATGTACTTTGCGTCATAGGGGTGCCCGAGCCTGTGTTAAACCACAAGAATAGTTCGGCGATATATAGACATTGTGTCCTCGATGTGCTAGTAGAGTTTGTACTACTACTTAACTAACGGTTTATTGACTTTTTCAGGCTGAGACCTTGAGCCTTGACTTGTGATAGGTTAGATTGTCAGTGACTAGCGCCAACCCGACCCCCTCACAAGTTCACACCCGCGGACGCACAGCCACACATTTATTCAGTACTTACTGAAGGAGTCCCTAATTTGCACGGCGTGAGCTAGCTATTACTAGCATAGACTAGTGCAGAGCCTCGGTCATGAGCGCAGGTTTTGCCGCTGCGGATCAGTTCCAGGCGTTAAACTAAAATCATTACTCAGGAAACAGCCAAAGACTCTATCCTACGTAGCAATATGGAGTTTCCGTTCGTTCTAAGGGTAATCGGGTTGCGACTAACACTTGTGACACAATTCTGTGCGACTAAGCCAACACTGCTGTTGCACGAAGTTGCGGGCAAGCTCAAGTAAATCATCTCAGCTTCAATCGCCTTCGACGTGCTAATCCAAGTTTTTTTTTTTTTTTGTACGACGACGACAACAACATTGCTTGAAATGTTGAGTACACGAGGCGTCTTTGCACACTTCAGTTTAAGTAATTTAACCCGTTTAGCTGTAACTTGCTCGAAATCTTAGTCCTGTCTTTTCGATTAACCGTTTTGGATCTAATTTTTAGCGGCGAGCACGAACAAGTGCATGACCGTTTGAATGTCAATCTAATCGAGCTGGTCGAAAGCCTACCAGGATTGACGTCCCGAGCTGGTTAAAGCTAAGTGGATAAGATGCTGTAGAAAGCAGTTACAGAGCAAGATGCGAAAGGGAGACGCCCTTAGTTGAGACTTTGAAATAAATATTTATTGCACATAGTATAATAAGCTGGCAAGGAGGATAGTATATCCTGCAACACTTTTACCAAATTTGCTGGCTTTTACTGAATGACCTTCAGGGCGCCATAGTAGTCTAGAAAATTCGCTAGTTGTATCATTGAAAAACTAGGTATAACTCTATGTTATTTTCATAGAATATATATTGGCTTAGCAAAACTTAAAGTAGAATGCCACTGAGAAAAGCATAGTCCTAAAGCCAGCACGGGTTCCCGTGTCCAAAGGGAAATGCCCGCTCTTGCGTGCTGGTGTAGCACAGTTTCAGCACCAGTATCTGTAGGTGCATAGGCAGCGGTCTGGCAATACATAAAATCTTCGTAAATTTTACAGTCCCGTTCAAAGTAAACTCTTAGTTGGCAAACTAAAAGGGAAGAAATAAGACAAGATTTGATACATATTCACATATAATTTTCAACAAAATGCTACAAAAGAAAAAGTCAATTCAGCTCTTTTTGCTATTAGATGTGGCTGGGTACAATACCTGTTGCCAACAGTGAGAACAGCACGTCATTTTCTCTTTCTAAAAACTTGGCATCATTGTATTAGCAGAGAAAAAGCCATGGCAATTTTTGCTAATTTTCATTCACGAGTAACTGCCACCTAGAGTAAAGCATTTCTTATGATCGTACGTCATACTTCTTGTGAACTTCATCTTCCAAAGCTAATAGTTTCACAATGTTCAGAAGCATCGCAGTAATGTACTTAATAAATCGAGTAGGCTACTAGTTGCTCAATGCTTTGCTGTAACTTGTTAGAGATTCATGTCTTCCATCATCATCATCATCATGTGGCATTCTTCTGATGTTGACAGGTGCTACATTAACGCATCGCTAGGTAATAACTCAATGGTTCGGACATATGCTGCCCGTGAATACATTGGTAATTAAGGAGCAGAGCTATGTAGATTCAAGCAGACACCCAACAACAGTGATTATTTCATGCCTTGAGAAGACTTCGATTTTCAAAATTTTAAGAAATGCTGGTGGTTTTTGCTAAATTCGCTGTTACCTAAAATGTTCACTTGGGGCCAGTAGATAACGATCACCACCGTAGCTTTGAATTTAACATTAACCCTAAGTCGGACATTTACGTGGTATCTTAACACTGGCCTACCGTTCATTTTTTGAAAAGTCAATCCAATGTGGTTTCTCAATCTAGGACCAACATCGTCGTTGAATATTCAACCACTGAAGCAGTAGGTTATTTAGCAATGATAATGGAACCTTTCGTACACTAATGCTAATATTGATTCAGCAGTAAGCATCGTTTTTAACATCAATGAGACGATTAAGTATAAATTGAACATTAATTTACGAAATTAACGACAGTGAACAAGCATTCGGGTAAAGTTTACTGGCTTTTATTCAAAGGTGACCATTATATTAATCATATATATATATGTTTTCATCACGTCGTATCCATCTTCCCTTGATTATGAGCGGTTATTACCTCCGTCCTTAACGTGTGTCTTTGTTGAGTTTGCATGTTTGTCTAACAGTCTGCCTGTCACGGTGTTTGTCTCTAAGATAGCTCAAAAATTAGAGACGGTTCTTTCTGAAATTCACCGGAATTGTTAGGCAAGTTAGGAGAAACAGATGATTAACTTTTGGTGAAGAGCCGGTCGACCGTTCGTTTGCTTGTCTAATTTTTATATACCATAACTCATAAATTTATGAACGGATTATCTTCAAATTTCCAAAGAAGTGTCAGAAATGTTGAAAGACACAAATGACAAACTTTAGTAATGATCGGTTTGTCCGTTCGTGTGTTCGACTAATGTTTGTCACAATGTTTGACAAAACATAACTCGTGAAGTCAAGGACGGAACTTCAAAAAATTACAGAAGCTGATATTACTGCCTTAGACTGCCAAAAGACACATATGAGCAGATTTTGGTATCATGAAGAGGAAATCATAATATCAGAACAAATTTGAAGTTTAGGTTAACATTGATTTGCTTAAACAAGATATGCTCTTTCAGAGAGCTCTAGTTGATGATGATTTCAACTCGCCATCGCTTCTAAATAGGAAATCGCTTTATGTTGGCTCCATGCTGGAAATTGTTAAAATTGTTAATGGCTTCTTGGCTCAATACCCTACTTTAGATCGTTTATTTTTCCTCGTAACAGAAATTTGACTAATTTCCTGATCTGTTATAAAATATCGTATAAATTAAACTATCCTAGTATTTATTGCACTTTTCATAAAACATTCTACAAGAGTGGCCCAATGTTCATCCAACATTGCTTTGCAGTGTGTAAGAATGCACTTATTCTCTCACATTAGTAAAACGTTGGTCCATAAGCGCTTGGCTAGGCTCCAACATTCACCCAACATACTAACCTTGTACCAACCTCTATCCAAGGTTACATTGCTACTTGGGCAATTAACATACACTAAATGCTTCACGGAAATCCACAGCCTGTAGCATAGCACAACATACATGGCGACACTTTTACAGGTCACCCAAGCAATCATTGCTGCACTGAGACACAGGCACTCACTATACTGTCACCTACACTTCCTCGCCTCCTCTGTTATAAGGCTGATGGTGAAAATGCTTTCCATTAAAATTACACGAAATTTTGGCACATTAAGAAATGCTCGCCACTGATGCCAAATGGGACGCACTGAAATTCATGACCCAGTGCAGTCCTCTATTTTTCTTCTCCACTTGGTGATCCTCAAGCACCTAACGACATTGCATGCAACCGACACTCGTGCATAATAATTTCATAAGGAAAAAGTTGTTTTTATATCTTCCGGAGATCAAGGTACATACGCGGAATGTAACATTGTTTAAGCATATTTTTGATGTTGATATTTAACACTAAGTGTAGGGTATACCCATGCCGTCTCTTAATTGAAAACACTTTTGTAGCTAAATTGATAAGTCAGTAAATTCTTCTAAGATTATTTTAAATAAAACTTAGTCTGCACCATATAAGCCCTACTTCAAAAACAACATACTGTTACAAGTGAAACACTCTTACCTAATGGAGTGATTTGCAGGCAATATATACAGTTCCCGGTAAAGACTCAAACTTGTCGCAGATAAATTGTTACAAGTTACTTGAGTGCACTGCAAGTAATCCTATTCCAAATGCTCATAAAAAATATTGCCACTCAAACGTTACTAAATATTCACTTAATTGCTTGCGCACATTAAAAGTATAAGCCTGTTCGAAATGCACATTGATATAGAACGTTCCTATTAACAAGAATTCACTGTAAATGTTATCAGTAGATTCGTATGTACTCGATCGAGTTGAACGAAATGACATTTCTCTGCTCTCAGACTAAGCAATGTAACGTCCGAGGCTGAAGGGAATTTGTCAAAGATAAATGTTAAGCGTTCGTTTCGATTTCATCACCATTACCAACTTGAGAATTTAAAACGGTTAGGTGCTTACTAATGCTTGTTAAACAGAAAAAGTGCGGATAACGACATGTCGTTTCCGTTCTAAAGAAAATCATGGCACTTCGTACGTTCGGCATGCTACTATGACCGCTTTACAGTATTAATTAAGTCATGAAAGTATGCCCGAGGCTATTTATAATTGTTTCGACAGCCCTGGCCGCAATTAGTATTTAGAATTCATGCACGTTAACAACTTTGCATGCATTAGTCTTTGAAAATTATGCAATTTACCAAATTTTCTGACACAGGCCTACAGACTTGATGCGATTATCACATTCACCGACTTTGGTGCACAGAAATTATGCATCACCAATGCTAGCTGAAAATGCCAGGTTGCAGAATAGTCCAAATATGCTGCATAACCCGCCAAACGAGCATACTGAATAGGTACTTGGGTCTCAACGACCAGGCCTGTTGGTGCCGCGGCGGGTGGGCGAGCCTCTGCAACAAGAAAAAAAAAACATTCACATGCATGCAATATAAATGACTTCAAAAAATCAAAACGCTCTAATAGAGACCTATCCCAATCGAAAATTTGTAGGTATTTATCAGTAGTATATAAGGATGCGAGATACCCTCTCGTGACCTTTGACCCCTAGGCCCCACCTGCTTCCGTTTCCCAGGCCCCGCCCACTTTCGGTTCGCCCCCCCCCCTGACCCCACGCTACACCAGAAGTGCATAGGCCGTGCTAAACCGGAAGGTCAAGCTTAAGGTCACGCGCAAGGTCGCGAGGGTGAAAGGTCACGAGGGGGTATCTCGCGGCCTTATATACTACTTCTATCGGCTGTCTATAGTAAATAGTGAAGGGTATCAGATACATCGGATAAACGCTTACAAATTTCCAATCGGGATGTGTATTTATCAATTTATTTAGGGGAACACAACATTGGGCTCAATGTACAATTTCAGCAGGGATACGAACGCGTAGAGGTGCTTCTGAAGCTTAATTTTCTTCTTTTGTACGGCACGCGTAAGGTCTATGAAAATACTTGGAGCCCGTCAGAAAAGAGAGTGGTAAAATATGCATGCAATTACTTAACGATCTTTATATCGTAGTGTTCGCTGGTCGCGAACAATATATTTGAATCAATGCTAGTTCAGCTGTTAGTTTTTGTCTATGTATCTTTCATCAGAAAACACTGCTTTTGTAGCTGCTACTTTCACACACCCACCTGGCTTGAAGGTATATACACAGGCTCTTCAGCATGTCGAAAATTTGACATATGACGAAGTATTCTCCATAGAATATCGCATAGAAACTGGCAGGTTTCTTTCCACAAGATCATAATTAAAGAATGACACCGAGACGATTCTGCTACAACTGCAGTATAGGATTCATTGAACTTGGTATAAACTGTAGGATATTTTGCTGTTTTCCGAGAAACAGAGAGAATATTTCTTTGAAAAAATGCAAAGCTTTCACGAGATATGTTTATACATAAAATTAGAGACCAATAAAAATTTCATCGTTTGCAAAACGTAACATGCTCCATAATGTACAGTAAAATGCTTACCTTCAAAATTTCATTTTGAGCGCACCAGAGTGCCATGTTCTGGAAGCTTCCATTGATGCTCCAATTATAAGTGAATTTTAATAAGATACTTGCCCATCTTTCAAATTTTACTTGAGCATTTACACGTGACAAAAACTAGTTGAGCATTTTAGGCCAAAACAGTAACAGGAAGTGTAACTGTGTTTCAATGGCGAAGGGCTATGAAATATGACTTACCATAAGCCACTCGATTGTGTGGTTTATGAACTTACTAATATAACATTGTAAGAACAATCAATGTATCACAACGCTAACGCGCAGAAAGACGTCCTATATACCGTTTATTTACACGCGCGTTTAAGCAGACGCACAGTGGATCAAGATAACTTTTTTGCTTTACTTAACTTTTGATCGATTCCGTTTATGCTGACTTCAGTTTCATCGTTCGGGGCAATTACGACGATACCAAAATATGAGTCTTCGCTACTACGAATGGGAACAGTTCCTTGATGCTTCTGTTAGCTGATAAGTCCATGTTATGGTCTGTACAATAAATTAGACATGCGTGGCATCAAAGTATATTAGGCCAAGGAAAATTATTGACGAACGAATGGATACGAACGTTGAGAGAAAGGGGGAGGGAGGAGGGGGAAAAAGCTCTACTACCAGTAGCTTCTGCGGTGTGTATACCTCATAATCAGCCGTATTTAGTTGTATACATTATAATACCCATTTCTGACTGATAGTGCGATTAAAAATTTAGCCATTCAATGACCCTAAGACCAGCACCAACATGTAACGTTCACGATCTCCTAATTTATTGAAATATTGCTAAGTTACAACTCATGGAAAAGATTGGACGGCTGTGCCTGTATAAATTACAAGTATTTATAATATATCCTGTATCGGTATACACTGTTCTTACCTTTGCTCCTCTAGTATACACACTTGACCTGAAGGTAGACATAGGCTGTTCAGTATGTTGAAAATTCGTTATATGACACAGTTTCCTGCATATAATATGTATCTCTGAGAAACTGACTGCTTTCTTTCAACGGCATCGACACAATGGCACCGACATATTTGTGAAGGAATTTAAGCGTAAAATGTTTTAAATGTGGCATATAATTGTCACAAGCATTTCTCTGAGCAGAGAAAAATGGCGAAAATTCCTCATAAGAAACCTATATAGGAGACCTAGCTAGGATATGCCAGTGGCACGAGATACGTATCCTTGAGTGCCGAAATCTGCGGACATTGTATGTATAAGCCATAATTTACTAGGTATACGAAAATATTCGAATCGACAACAAGCGTTATGCGGAGAGAACTGTTTTAACCAGTTCAAACATACTGAAACGGTTCACAGACAAAAACCTTGCGCGTGGTGCCAGAGGCGGCGGAAATCCGGTATAAATCTGTGGCGCAAAAAAAAAAAAGAAGGTACTAGTAAATCATGTCAACAGCCATTATACTTCAAACTGAAAACTACCACTTATCCTTTCGTTTCGATGTTGTTATTTTTAGAACTAAGTTGTTTCTTATTTGACAGTTCAAAAATCCTAGTGGTTCCTAGCGTCATGACAGAGACAGTTAACTGTGTGCAAACTGAGAGATTTGCCGATATGCTAGTGGCTGAGCAACCACCTGTCGTGAAGTATCAGCGATCTCTTCCCATTTGGAGAGAATTACTACGGGAAAACCTGCGTTCTTTTCTGTTGCTTAGTCGACCACATCAACCCATTCGAACGTTGTGAAGTATATATGAACGTAGGACAAAAGACTTGCCCGTGAATCGGCCTTTCGCCTGCTGCAGACGATGGTCTTTTGTCCTTTGCTTTCACTTCACTGCGTACGAATATCTCGTTGTGTTCCCACAAACACAATTGTGTGTCAACTAAAAGCTTCGATAAAATGTTAGCCTTCGGCTGGTTTGGGAGGGTGTCACTAGCAGAGCTCTTTCTTGTTGTTTACACAGACAAAGCGAAGCATTAGGACTCTGTGAAGGGGCAACGCACCGACAAAGTTTGTCTGCAGCGGCTTAAGCTAAGCAAAAAGTAAATCCTAACAATGACGACGGTAAATATTCCACGAGTTAGTTACAAATGGTATCTATGGTACACAGAAATGTAAGCCGACGATATATAAATGCACAATGGAGATAAAACTGTTAGCTCACCCTGGAGCCTTGGGAAATAAGTCTTCGGACTCTTCAATGAATCCGCCTCGGCTGTCCATCGAGAACTCAAACTCTCGGACGAAGATATGGTTCATGGGAGACCTGGAGGCGGGACAGACACACATACCATTAGTGTTTGTTGCTCTAATGCTTGCTATCCTCAGAGAATCTCAATACGTAAGTAGTTGCCAGTTGATCCTCTGACAAGCAGCGGTTAGTTTACATACCATGATATGAGTAATTGTTATCTACTTCTATTGTCACTGCAGCTGCCGACGTATCCGAATGGCGTTATTATTCATTTCTTACACAGGAGATGAATTCTCTCTATATAAGTATACAATATTATATACATACAACCAAGAGTTTGTCCCTCTACTGATAGTATTCCTTTATTCATATTCCATTTTACCCTCAGAACTTGTTCTACACTGCTAACAGCTTATTCGTTTTAATTATCATGAGTAAAACGATGTATATCATTGCAAAATTTATGAGATCTTAAGCCTTTTCAAAGGCTAGCAATATTATTTAGTAGATTTATTATTTATTCATTACTTGAAGCCAGACCAGCAAGCCGATCTGCTGTTATGGTCTACGTTACGTAATTTTCTACGAGTGTTTCAAATAAATTCGAGCGAGAACAAAATTTCCGTTTCGAGCGAGAACAAAATTTCCGTAACAGAAGAGTTGAGCGGTGTCCCATCTCACCAATGCTAGAAAATGGGTATAATTCACAACTTGGAATGTGATCATCTATTTGGTCATCAGGTGCAAGGAACAAGGATACATAAACTATATATGAGCTGTGCAAGAACGTGAGCATCTGTTTTTCGATGTAGCAAAAAGATTTAGGACAGCCTGTACAAAAAGGTACAATAATCTTTTAATGCAATAATCAAAGATATCTTATGTTATTGAGCGCCTGAAAGCGAAGACTGCTTCCATTTTTGGTATTTACAGCTGCAGTATGATAAACGGAGCTTAATTAATAATTGAACGGAGCTTAATTAATTTAAAACTTAATTCTATGCTCCCACGTAATGTGAACAGACATAGTCTATTTTCAAACACAGACTTCTCATCCGTACCATGTCTTTTTATGTTCTTGTCTCTTCAAGATATTACATGAAATTATATCGAGTGAAGCTTAAATGAATAACAATAAATGAACACTTATGTCGCAGTTAACCTATTCGACGCTAGTCCTCTTCACTTTGGGGGAACCCATGTCATGCTATAATATTTAAAGTTAGTTTTCTTTAACAAATTACTCATGCAAGCAAGTCTGCTCTTAGTTCGACAGTAAAAAATTATATCAATTGCCTTCCATTTCGTTCATTTCAATATCCAGTAATGTTCGAAATAGTACTTCCCCTGTAGGATAGGGTTAGACCCAACAATGTTAAATTGGTTATGCAATTCCCTCACCTTTCAGCCCCAATCTAACATAAGGTCTCACAACCCTTACCACTTTGCTGCAACTAACCAGACTTTCGCAGCCATCCCACTAACTACTGTTTCCCCGCTACAGCTCTGCTGATTTGCATTTATTTATTTATAGCAGCTGTGGATCGGAGACTGCCAGAGCCTGAGCTTCGGTTTCTCCCTGGGAACAAGGCTGGTGGTTCCTTTATTAACAGTTAACTATCTAAGGTAGCCCGTTCTCTGTAATTCTAGGTTAGGGTTAAAGATCTCACCTGAACACGCCCTCCACCCGCAGAAGACCTTCTGGTGATATAAATCCCTTTGCAGTGAAAAGTCTCTCGCCGTCGTCGAATCTGCAACAAAGTCAGACAATCACTGTCTGTGGATACGATTTTGTCGTCATTACGAGTAACTGAATTGGGTTATTAATATAACTAAAACTTCACTGTCGGGTAACCACGGACAGGTGATATAACTCAAAAGAAGCATTATGCAATACCGGGAAACCCAAAACATTGCCAAGGGAAATCGAACATGGAGCCATTAACAGCTGACTTAAGCGCCCGCAGGCCGACGCGATCAAAAGCAGATACCGGCATTGAAATCCGAACTGAAACGAAGGAGGGTAGAAAGTACCGACCGAACTGGCGCGTACGGCACCTAACAGTCTCCAATTAAAGTGAAGGAGTGTGCATTAACCGCAGCGCGTGTAATTCTTTCAAAGACCTTGGAGGGGGGAGGGGGAGGGCAAGGACAGATGGATACAACCAGTGCCTCTCACTATTGTACACCTTATATTTATACAGAGTCCAGCCACCCGTCTCCCAGAAATCAGATTCACCAGATCTCTCTAAGCGCACAGCCTGCTCGTTGAGCTAACAAGTCGGCCCAGCAGACGCAAGTGACTGTAAGCAACCGAAGCCCAGCCGGGCGAGCGGCACTACAACGTAACACAGAGAGCATAAAATCATCTACAGACTTCATCTTTGTCACCGTATACAGAAATTACCTTAAGTAGAGGCCCGATCTTACTAGAAGCACGTGACACGTGCCACTTAATATGCGGCTCAAACGTAAGCTTTTCTTCAAAGACAACACTGAGAATCTCCAACAGTTTAGAATTCTGGAGCACAATATTATCTATCTTCAGAAAAGGATGCTGCGGTAAAAGTGTCCAAGACCGACTGAAAATCTTAGATTTAGTCTTGCTGGCAGTAATTATGCCTCATATTCCAGGTGGAGAATCATGTACTAATAAGGGACAGGTTCCTATTCAGAACTGGGTGACAACATTACGCATGCTGTACAGTAGGTAGGTATCACTGACATCAAAGTGAAAACTCAGCATAGTTCATCATCGTGTTTTCTAACGAAGAGAGCATGTCACTACATAATAGTGTAGAGTTTATACTGCAGCAGCCCTAGTATGCTACTCTGAGGAACACCAGACACCACCACGACATGAGACTCTCAAAAAACTGTCAATAAACTCACTCTGCCTTCGCTCAGAAACAAAATCACGAATGATTGACAGAACATTCCCACCCACACCCATCGACTCCCAACTTGTACAGTAAACCATGTAGCTTGCTCTGTCAAATGACGCACCCAAGCACAACTGTACAAGGATTTCCTCTGAGAAACTATCCAGCGCTAACTATTAATAGTGTGACACCAAAAAAATACGTCTCAACTACTCAAACCCCGTTCTATACGCAAGCTGACCAGCAGACAGCAGTCCAGTAGCCTCAGCAAGACTCAGCTTACATCCAGGGAGCTTCCAGCCAAGGTTCATCTTACTCGCATCTTGAACGTGTTGTTGACTTTTCCGAAACATGCTATCCTATTGCCTTCAATACGCTACATGCATGGGAGGATTGTCAAGTTTTAGCTGCCTACTTCTACACACCTGCCACTATCTTTGACTTATGACAGGTTTTACATTCTTCTAGCTTCCTGCCTCAGAGAACACGACGACTTCGAAAGGATTCCCAAACTGGGAGGCCACGAGGCACCCACTCTTCTGCTAAATCCTGTCTTGAACTGTATGTATCACCAGACTTCTATAGATATACATGGATTCACATTCAGTATAGTACACACTAGCACATCTGCTTGTGAAGCTACAGTACCTGAAGTAAAACGAATGGGTGTCGTTGGCGAACTGCCCTGCTTCTGCAGAAGCTGGATCCGCTAAACTGGTGTTCGTTTCAGTGGCGGGCATGGGACCAATTCTAGCGCCGGTGAAGGGATTATCAGTCTCTCGGGTGTCTTGCCCATTTGCAGAATTTCTGTCCTCATTGTTCGTTGATCCATCGCTAAAATCCGTGAATTCGTCTATCGGTGGAGTCGTGTCTTGGTTGACATCGCTGGGGGTTGTTTGGTCCACGAAGATGAGGGGTTTCGGCCCATTTGAGGTGTTGGAGTGCGGCTGTCGTGCCTGCGCTGCTAATGCAGCTACAGCCAGAAGCAAGATATTCTGCGGATAAGAAATTCACAATATTATTACCACTGTTGAACCCTGTTTCAACAAGCTAGAGTTATTTGCTTGATTGGCTTCTTTTGTTCCACTGTATTACAAAGAAAAAACCCATTGTAGCAAGGTAGTACAACGTGGTTAAATAGGGTTTACTCCTTGAACCCTAAACTGCAGCTTCAACAGAACTAAAGATCTGTTGAACCCACAGTAGCAGCGGACCTTGTGTACAGTACAGTTGTGCTGAGGGTCTCGAAAACAATCAGCAGGCCAGGAGAGCGGTCATTATCATGGCACTCTGCGTGCTGAATCAGCAAACTTACTTGTTGTGCATTGCCATCATAAGGGTATTTACCTTAGGGTAGGGAGGTGGCAGGTCGTTAAACCTTCTTCTATATGCGCCATAGTTCCTTTTGACCCGTCGTCGTCGGGTACAACTGCACTTACTCCTCTAGGGTCAGTTGGCCTATATCTGCCGCACGAACCAGTGCGTCTGGGTTTCCCACGCGAAGATGCAGTCAAAGGTGATTAATTTGCCTTTACGAAGGCCACGCAGAACGTTTAGGATAATAGGGTTAGCTCCAGTGGCTCATAGTAACGTGAGAACTTGAAGAGTGAAGGAAGAAAAAGAAAGCGCGTCACGCAGACAGTGCAATGTGATCTCGCGTGGATATTTGTGAATACAGCAACGCAGTATGAAAATAACAGTATCGGATCCTATTTACAAGCAAATACGGCAGTATATAATATTCACAATTAGCAAGCTCAGCAATTTCTTGGGTCACTACTGACTGACGAGCATTTTTCTCCTCTGTCCGCTGGTCTTCTTTACCCGTTTCCCATTAAAACCTCGGGCAAAGGCATAGGGGAGACCGCCAGCCCGCTGCTCTGGCTCGCACGGGCCTATTAGCTGTAGCACCGCATGACCTTCCACGACAATAGACGATGTGGCACTGAGCCTCTCGAACAAATTTTCCGCAAACACAATCAAGGTTGAAACTGTCAAACTGACACTGTTAGCTGTTACAGAATTTAGTCCTTGCTGCAGCAGGCTGAAATCTCACTTGTTTATCTCTAAAGTGGGACAATACATGACGACCCAGCATAGCTCGAGTTTAAATCATTCTACGGCTGATTTGCTTGTAGCATAGTCTCTTAGCATCCGTCCGCTGTACCAGCGTAATTTGCGCTGACCCCAATACGTACCGGCTTCCGCTTCCCAACTGAGTGGCAGGCGTCAACGCGGCACAAGTTACTAACGTGGCGAACGAGTCAGTTCCCAGCTGGAGCTGATCGCTGTCACTAATAGACACTATACCATGAATATATCCCTCTTCTTTGTGATACCACCAATATCTCTGGTATAGGGGTATAACTGGGGATTGCGGATAGCCGGGAGTTCGATCATTAAGTGTGATGGGATATTAATACTCTCTCATTACACACAACTCTTATATTGTAGATATCTTTAATACAATGTCACTTGTCACTGGTAGATGTTTATGACAATCTCATACTGGTGTAACAGACACTAAGAAAGCCTGGCCACAATTGATAGAACGTAGGGAGGGGTCTAGACTCGATGACAGTCCGACCATTAAGGCTCAGTACACAAGGAGAGGACCTGACACGGACACAGTCCAGTCACTAAGGCTGGCTACCTTTGGGTGGTCGCGGCTTTTATATCTTCACATCTTTCGGCCCACCGCCTAATGCCGCTATATGTCTGAAAATTCATGATCGACTGCAACCGTGCACCCCTCTGGGCCCAGGGGAAAGTTATTTGCTGCAAGGACCAGTGTACGAGGATTTCTTTGTTAGGTTGGGCAGTCAAGGCACTCTTACTTCTAATGCAGTAGACGCGTTAAGTCAAGTTCTGCACTGATTTCCTTGCACGTTACTTATCAAACTGGGTCTAACATATTATTCTTATTAACAAAAAATGTGTTAAGTTAATCTCACAAAAAATTAAGCAGTCTTTGCTACAGTGCAGTAGAATACACAACAGGGTTATAATCACGGAACTTCGGTATTAGTGCTCCTAAAATTTTCATGGTTGCAATGGAATATTTCATCTTTAAGCTGTGCACAGACGAGCGGCATCTGCTGATTTCGACCACCAAACAAAATGATAGTCGGATCGTCAAGTTTGGCGCTTCCTTTCAATGCACCCGTAGCGGAAAAAACTCTCATTCAGTTGCAAAGTCCTAGGGCAATGTTTCTAGAAGTTGAATTAAAATGAAATTGTAGTATTAATTTTCGAAGTTTTATTGCTTGCTTACACGCTGGTTTTCATTCACCGTGCATAGTACTCAGCAAGTACATATTTTGCAATTTCTACTACTACTATCTTGTACTTTGTAAATGAAAGTTTGAGATGTACGTTACCTGCAGCTATGTCGTTGTAACCTGGAGATAAATGCATTTTATACTTTTGACCTTGCAGTTACAATCGCCACTATTTAACCCAAAGCCTTAAGAAAAACGGAGGCGTTACATACCATAGTTGTGAACAGATAGCAGGAAAAACTGGACCGTAAGTTGCTTTAAATTGCTCGAAAGTTGCGAAGAAGATTGGCCTAGACGCATCCCGCTGAAATCTTTTTGCAGGAAGTTTTTCGCCCAGTCTGGTGGAGCACTTATTGGCGAAATGCCACTTTGGAAATTTTTGTTTCTCGCCTGCATTGGGCTTTGTGGTGCTTCGGTCTGCTTGCTTTGGAAATTTACAGATGTACCGTACAGAAGCAGAAAAGTTCTCTTGATTAATTTATAAAACAAACATCAATTTTACATTTCTCCGAGGCTTATTTCCCTTAAATTAGCGGATCGCTTTTACAGAAAAGCATGAAAGACGGTGTCACCATGTATTACTAGCTATGAAGCGAAAACGACTAAACAAGACGAAAATCAAGGTATGGTGTCTGCAGTATGATCCACCGAGAAAAATAAATGAATAGAGAATGAAACTACTGGTTAGCATTAGGTCTTTAATCCACCCATATATGTGTATTGTGTAATAGCCTGCGAAATACGGCAATACCGGGCTTTGCAAAAGTCCTGACCTATTTTGTATTTTCAAAGACTTGATGAAATTTATTGACAATGACTCATTCCTAAACTATTTCAGATAATATAATAACAGGTAACAGTGCTCATTTTTATGCATTGTTGGTGTTGGTAATGGAAACTAAAAGGATAAAGATAGAAGCTCTCCTTCGCGCGGGTCACCAGAAGGAGAGCGAAAACCTCCTTAAGAACGGGTCGAATACCTCCTTAAAAATAATGAAAGCCTCAAAGATTGACCACGTTCAGTCAGACCATAAGTTATTCAACGGAAGAATGTTCGAAGAGCCTTTGAAAATGATCCGAAACTCAAAATGACTGAATTTACGAAGAAAAAGAATATTTCTGTGTCAACCGTGTCAAGAGTTGTGAAGAGTGAAGGTGGAAAGAGCTTAAAGCGTCAGAAAAGACCGCTGCTAACTATTGACTGATCAAAAAGCGCCAAGAGCGATGTTCCCGACTTCTTAACGACTCGAAAAGTCATGGAAATCGAGTCATCATTTTCTCATATGAGAAGACCTTCACCGTGCATCCTGTCTTCAACAAACAGAACGATCGACTGGTAAGCTTGGGCCAAGACATCTCTGATGTTCGTTATGTCTCCACAACAAAGCATCCGGCCTCTGTGATGATGCTTGGCAAGTTGTGGCCTCCAGTGGAGAGAAGATGCCTCCATTGTGGTTCAAGGGCGGTTACAGGTTGACAGGGACTGAATACAGGGATATCATGACCACAAAAGTTCTTCCTTGGATCAGAAAAATCGTCAAAGATGGAGATTACGTGTTTCAGCAATATGGCGCACCAGCGCACACATCGATAACCGTCCAAAACTGGATGAGCCAAAACATGACTTTCTGGCCCAAAGACTTCTGACCCCCACAGTCGTTTGACCTCAGTCCTCTGGACTACAGCGTGTGGCCGCATATTGAGAGTAAAGCATGCAAAGATCGCCACAACTACATTGAGGAGCTGAAAGCCTCTGTGAACCGCACTTGGGCCCAGATGAGGAAGGACTACGTCCGTTATGTGTGTAAGGACTTCCGACCACGATTAGGGCGTGTCATTGCGGCCAATGGAGGTCCTATTGAATAGCAATGTTGTTTAGATCATAATAAACTAAAACATCACAAATCTTGTTTTATTTCATTATAAACAAAGCCTTTACGAACTTCGGATGGCAAATTATTAAAACAGGTCAGGACTTAAAGCCTGGCAAAGCCTGGTATATATACATGTGACATCGACCCAGCCTTTCACCTCATTTTCCAGTCTCAATCAAAAGCATAAATCATGGATTACGCTTTGCACCTATGGCATCACTGGCATGATTACCCCTAGCCTATTTCCATCCCAGCCGATGATGTACCGGTAACTCATGGAGTGAGTTCTGCATCCTGGCCCCTAACTCTATTATTTCTCTCTCCTACAAAGTAATGGTTGATGCCTCTCATGCGAAACTTTTTACATCCTGGTTCAGACCTCCAGCATATGTGTCTTGCGAATATCCCAAAAAGTAACCAATGGAACACGTCCAGCATCCTGCCTCAGACCTCTAGCATGCAACTCGCCTGCTTCCCTGCTAGAAATGAAGGCCTGGGAAGGTACTGCAGTATAACAACGCCCTAATAAGGCACACGCAGCTGCTGAACAGCAATCACATCTGACCTTGCAGAGACCCTTTTGTGTGCAAATGGGTTGCTTCTTCGCCGCTGAGTCGCCAGATGATTTGTGTACACTGAACTAAAGTTTCGAATAATTAAGTAAATCCATTCACAGTTTGTATGATATTTGTGCATTGCATTAGATAAATGAAGAAAAGAATATGTGCCACGAGGAATCTATCCCAATCCTGGTGGCCAGCAATAAATTTATATGGAAAATGCAGTGTCTCCTTCGTTATACATAATATTGAATTGAAGTAATGTTGATATAAGTTACAAGTAGCTATAATGTATAGGGACTCCTAAACGGTCCAAAGGAATGCATGATAACGCAGTCGTTCACTTAAGTTGAGCTGAACTGATCAACGCCAAAAGTACCTTTTATATATATATATATATATATTTGGTATATCTGGGCAGCAGATCATTATCTATACAAGTTTCATTGAACGTATTTGTGCTGCAGAACTCAAATTTAGGTTTCGTGAAGTGGAAAAGGAAGCTGTAAAGCTCTGTAAGCTTAGAAGTCATCTTCGTTTCAATGAAACTTGTATAGATATATCTATATATATATATATATATGCATTCTAGACGAGACCTCAGCAGATACAATAAAATTATCTTCAGGAGCCCACAATAATTAGCTCAAAATTTTAATGCATGCATGTGATCTTCTGTATAAGACGTACTCGTTTTAAATACTGTAGTTTTTGATTTAGGTTGTAGAATTTGAGTTCCAGATATACGATATAACAAACTCCAGAATTCATTTAGTCGACCAACTGTGGTAAAACTCTTTGAATTACATAGTATGCAGGCTTTATGAACTTCAATGAACGTTAGTACGTGTAATTTTAGTTTGGTAAAAGTATTTTTTTCTTTTAGGTTCACCACGTTTATATGAAATAGGTAATTGTCTATGATGAACTGCACGAATACTTTTCATCTCAAATGCTTTTATATACATTTTAAATGTTCATAAATAATTACTGAATATGTTAGTATTTTATCAAACCCTGCCAGCTTACTTGGTACAGCATTACAGACTACGATCGACCAAAAATCAATGCAATAAATTTATATCAAAGACTACCTGTACGGCTCAAAGTGGTCGCATCCGGGTCTTCATTTAGTTATCTTCATAATAAGGAAAGTTGTAGCTTAGAGAAAAAGCGATACTGCCTTTTCTTTGCCATTACTTCGGTATCCTCATCAGAGTGGGTCAAGAATTAGTTTAAATTAACTTTGAGTTTTAATTTTTTTCACTCTTTCGAAATAAAAACAACTAGAGAGCCTCGTGGCTTGTGACCATCACCCGCGATGGTGGGTAAATTCAGCGCCGTCATTTTTTATAGCCAGTATAGCCTGGAGTTTTGGCATTTTTTGTAAATACTGACATTTCTTAACAGTTGTGTTTATTCTCAAATTTTATTAAGTAGCAATGTTCAAAATTCTAGCTATTAGCTATACTCTTTTTGTATTTTAGATTAACTTTATTTTAACATTTATTTACTGTAGCAAGTTCATCTCTGGAACAGAAAAACAAAAATCCTTGTCGTTCGAAAACTTTAACAATTAACTTTCAGCTTCAGTCGGTGGTATATAAAAGGGAATGAGTTTTTCCCTTCTTATTCTGCCGCCACTGAAAAAATGCAATATTTTTGATCCCAAATGCACTCTATAGCGACTAGAATAAGCGTGCATTTTCCAATTTTACTAATAAAACGGTCAAAATTTATAATCTCCCTCTACACCCACTATAAAACAAAAAACATATATGTATAGCTCTAACGGCCACTCTGTCAATACTATAGAAAGATGGCAATCGCCATTCTGCAACAAATACAATTACTGTACAATTTCCGATCCCCCCTTTCTAGTGACACGAAAAACTGAACTATCCAATCCCCATGTTATCTTCTCAAACAAAATCTATAAGACTTTTAAATCCCCCTTTGTCGTAATATATGGGCAGGCAAACTTCATCGATGACTTGCTACTCAAATACAGATTTTACACCAGAGTTATAGTCGCGTATAAAACACAACAATCAAAAACCAATGCATTTTACACTTTGTTGCGAAAGTTGGCTGATAAATACTGGTTTACATCTGCATAAATATCCAAGAAAGCTGAATAACTGTAGAAGAAACACCGCCCTGGCACGTGTAGTCGCTCTATGTAGGTCACTTTCCACCAAATCTAAAAAAGGAATACGCACAACAGAACGTCTTACAGTCACGATTGATATTCATCTGTCTCCGAAATTGATAGGGTGTAAGACAGACAAACAACAGAGCTTGCTACAGTCACTGAATGTAATTTTGCTGTTACATACACTGGAAAATAACTGCCCGTGAAATAACCTGTCATATATAGTCACAGTATGTAGCTCACCTGCCACATGTTGCTAGGTCCTAGGCTGCTGGTGAAGTAACGAGCGAAGAGCTTAGGAGCGCGAACCGCAGATGGCGTATCCTTGCGGTATCTTCGCCAACATTCCCTTACAGGCGCCTCCGGTCATTATCTTTGAATGTATGTAGGTAACCAGCGCGTTAGTCCCCTCTTGTTGGGAAATTTAGGCCGATCATATGAAGTTTTAGTGCTCATGCCCTCCAGCAACCTTCCAGGGAAATCATACATAGATCATCCGTAGCTGGTTGTAACCAAAGTGGTATGGGATTACCTGTAGCTATATCTACCCAATGTTCTTTAGGTAAATGAAGTATCAAACAACACAATTAGGAAAAGGTATTGATTGCGCTTCAGTCGAGATATATATAAATTGCTTAGTTGTATGAAAAGTTATGAAGCTATCTGGTAGCTACACAGGCAGATTATTGGGGCCGTTCCATTATGTATAGGAATTTTCAAAATTCTTCCTAATGATAAAATGGAGAATGCATTGGCAGTTATCAAACTTTTGATTTAAGCATGTACCAAAATGCAACATTATTTAGACATTCAAAGCGGTAACAGGCAACTGACTTCATGTGAATGGATGCCTCTTCTGCAGGATGCGGATGTTGGTGGACTTCTGTACAGTATCTGCAGGATTAATTGGACAGGGCTGACAACCTCGTAAATTGCAACGAAGCATTGACTGAATCTGATGACGATTAGGGCAATTATGCAATTATCTCTCCGCAAGTGCAACCTAAGAGGCGCAACGTCTCCAGTTTAGACTAAATAACTGCCAAACAGAGGGTGAGATGAGAAGATTATAGACTGCATATTTCTTTTGACACCCTTTACCAGTCGAGATGCACAATCTTTACCTTTGAATCCATACAAGACACCGGGGGAACGATTGCAGTTTATAGGGGCCACTGAAATGATTATGTATATATATATCCATATGTTAAATACTGACTAATTGAACGTCAGAACTAATGAACCAAGAAACTAAAGACATAATCGTCTCTAAGCAATTCATTTGCTGTATCAACAACGGTGAACAATATTAAAAAGCCTAACTATAATTTTTTTTATTTGATTTCACCCCGAACTCTGTGAAACTTTCTTTAGGTCTGCAAGCGAATCATCGTGCCAGATGCGAAGTTCATGTGGATAAGTAAAAGAGAAAAAATATACGTAAGAAATATGTTTATTTGCAAACGCTCAGGGCACAGAATTAATTAAGAAATCATATAAGCTCCAATAATAAACCCCAGAAAAAGTTAATTGATGAAACTCCTAGGAAGTAGGTTGTCTTGCTTGCGACGTAAGAAAATTACGAGCATTGCAGCTTGTGCCAGGAAAATAAGTTCGTCCAAGGGTGTATTTATTTTCTATAATATTAAAACTTGATAATAAAATCAGCCCATGTGTGCAAAAAACAGGACGTCTACCTCAGACATGGGCCGGTTATAAGATCCGTTGATGCGCGAGCTTTCTAAGGAGGAAGCATGTTGAAGTTGCAGATGAATTGTGAGTCAGATACATACGAGTTGAATGAGTGTCTCCCGGATGACTGCATCTCGTCGTTTGCGTGATCTCTTTTATCAGCAACAAGAACCAAGTAAAACGACTATATTACACCACTGAACGCGTTACGTGGACTAATGCGAGTATTTCGGCGATGACAGCAGATTCACGTCAGAATTGGTCTGATGGTAGGTAGTATGGTAGACGACATCAAGCTAAACTAGAACGCCCAAGGGCGTAAGACCATCACTGGCGGTGGGGGCCAATTTCAACGTCGTCATTTTATGACTAGCTTACTCTAGAGCAGCGGTTCTTAACCTGGGTTCCATTGAGCCCCCAGGGGTTCGGTGAGTCAGTTTCAGGAGTTCGGTGATATGGCTCACAACACTCGTATGATTCATGAGGTCATGCTGTGCTCGCTGGTTTTGTTCTCTGAGCTCAGTGATTTTGTGTGTACTTGATGCTGGTACAGTTTGCGCATTAATACCTACAGTATTTGATTATATAAAAATATATATATGCCTTGAATTAGAAGAAAAACAGAAGCGCATTTTATTTTTCCTACGACGGAGGGTTCGATGAATGCATGTATAGAACTTGAGGGGTTCGGTTCCTCCAAAAAGATTAAGAATCACTGCTCGAGAGTTCTGGCATTTTTCACTCCTAGGTCAACTCACCTCACTCCCTGCAAAAAACTATGCACATTGCTCAACTCCTTCTCCCTCTTTTTGAGTAGACAGATAAACAAGTATATATTCTCTAAATAAAAATATACTGAAATCTTCAACGAAAACATTATCACCCTTCTTCGTTTCACTCGTGAGTGAATAAAATTGCTCATTAAGTCAATAAAAATACTGGAAAATATAGCGGCGGAAGCCCGAAGGCGTGGAAAATCTTCTCTGCCACCGATGTAGCGTCTTCGGCCAGCTGATAGGAACCAGTAATGCTGCACTATACAAAGATATTATTCAGTGGTACATGTTTGGCGCCACCGTAATGCTGACATCACCAATACTAAACCTCAACGTCATGCACGACGGTGGCCTCTCCCAAATTATTGAAACCTTCAAACAATATTACTTACTAGTGGACCCGTGCGTGAAGAATTCACGCAATAACCTATACGTTTGCGTAATGCCTCTAGGCCGGTGTGGAATCTCCTCTTCTCTTATTTGCTTCTTATTTTTCTTCTGTTCTTCATTGATCCTTTATCGTGCTGGCATCCTTA
>LQNS02276481.1:12000673-12019517 GCA_001587735.2 Parhyale hawaiensis | reverse complement strand
TAGCTGTCAGCCATCCCCCCCCCCCCTCCCTAAAAAATATGGATAAAGTTTATGCAGTAGATCTTCAAAATGTATATATATTTGGAGTGCAGTCGTTGCATCATCCATCCGCTTCTGTTGATGGACCATCACGCGCATAGTTATAACGCTTACTAACGCTTGAGGCGTCATCGATTGGGCGAAGAATTTCAGCTATTAAGACTTGACTTGTCCGGAACTTCAGAGGATCACGCTGACGTCTACAAGTTACATCGAGTTCCGACGTTAATATCTGGTCGATTATGTGCTCTTGGGACTTCTGAAGGCACAGTCTTGCTTTCAGAAAACAAAGTTTTGAGCCGTTTCGGGCGTAGCCGCATGACTTTCAGTATCTGCAACACGATTGGAGCAGCTACAGATCCTCTTCAAAATTCCTGACAAAGCAAGCATCGTGTGGTTTAAGCTCAAGCCAACTTCGACAAGCCCGTCGATGACATCATTAAGTCAAGCTGTAGCCACAGTCATTCAACAGTCCTCTAGCTTAATTACTGAGTAGCTGTCTGACTGCAAGCTAAGCTGCGTCCGGCCATACACTCATCTGGACCCAAGTGGGCAGTTGTTTGCAGCACGGACAAGTGCATGTGGGTGTCTAGTTGGGGTGTACGATCAAGGCGACTTTGCCCCTATTTACTTATATTTTCAACTTTTCAGCAGCCGTCGGAAACATTGTTCTATCAAAATTGTATACAGTTACCCTGTTTAAACCCGCTGCAGATGAGAGTCGAAACACGGGAACGTTAATTTCTCCTTACTCATCCGATTTTGTCGCTACGGGGCACAACTTCGGCTCGGCCACATTTCAACGGTCCAAAATGGCTTAAAATCTAAGCTGCCTTGCAAACCTTCCTCTACGGCAAGCGCCAACTGCACAATTTGGAATATCTCTCATAATTTCAAGTGAGTTAGAGCTCGCAATATCGTACATTTATTGCGATGTTGAGATGCAGAAACGGTCACAAAAACTTTTGTTCCAGGAAAGTGAAGCGTTTTTGATTTTCGACTTTCGTGTGTCGGTACCTTTACAGACACAGTTCTCCATACGTTGCAAGATCATTTTATTTGTTAATCTTCATTTCTTCTGATGCTTGACTGCTCATAAGGAAATAATATGTACATGATAAAAATGTTGCACGGTTTCCCGAAGGGTGAGAAGCTACTACGCTCACCTTTACCTTGACTAAGCTAATTATCATAAATTTAAATTTCTGGTACAATGTATTTTTCACAACAAAGTCAGTCCCGCAAGTGAGAATAAAAGGCATTACGGTAAATTGTTCACCCACTGTTTAACCATCCGGTACGCACTAAATTCTAAATTAAGTTTTTAGATTTCATTTTGGTTCAAAGGTTTCGCAGCACATAATGCATTTTCCTAATTTCTCCTACTGTGCTAACACAATACATTCTAAACAGGTCAACTCAACGCGATATGGCGTCGCCCCCTCCTCGACCTCGTGCACCTCCTCGACAAGTTTCTGCCGCTCGGCGAAATGAGGATAGACCCGGCTAACTTCTTCGGTAACACCCCTTTGTTATTGCCCCACTTGGTGCTGTACTCTCTTCTCCCATTAATGAATCCGCAACCACCACGAGCATGAGTCTAATCGACTAGAACCGTGCATTTCACTGGAGGCCTAGCTTGCATCTGCTTAATTGCAGCACGAACTGGTGCATGTTACTTCCCAGTCGTGGTGTGCGGTGAAGTTGACTTTATCTTTACTTGACTGTGCTTTTTTTCTTCTTTTTTTTATTTTGCAGTGTTATCTTGGAATGTATTGTGGTAGGCAAATCGAGATAGGAAGCCCTCAGCCATGCTACTCGCTGGGCTTCGAATCATTCTTTCTTGAAAAACAAAAACAAGAAATTGTCGAGTGTAAACAGTATGAGTTTGGATGGTATATTGTAGTGCAACTGTGGGTAAGTTCGGTTGGAGCCAAAATAAGGCTTTCAAGGCTTGATATGTCCGAACCTCAGAGAGCTGCACTGGCTTCGACTTGACGAACTGAGTTTCAGGCATTGCTCATGAACTGGTTGCTCTTCAGATTCCAGAAACCTAACCTTGTTCGGTAAATATAAAGTTTATAGCCTGCTCGCTGAACTTGCGTTGCTTTTCACACTCGCAACACAATTCAGAGTGGAAAAGCCAATGCTTTCGTCTGCAGTTTCTGACAAGTAAAGCTTCGACCGCCTATAATTACGGCTCCCCATCGAGCGTGTCCTAAATCTGTAGTGGAGCCTAGGGAAGTGAATCCCAATCGGTGGTGTTCACACTCTCCCTGGAGGTGAAAGATGCCCGTTTGGGCAGTGCAAATCTAATAGAGCACAATTTTTCAAAACAAACATTATTAAATCTGATGCACAAATTCAGTGCCCATTTTATTATTTTCCATCACAATCGTTATTATTGTTGTAGTGGGTACGAAAGCACATTACGGTTTTTTTAGGTAAGAGCCCTATATAGAAAAGGTGGGAAATCACTGGCTTAGGGCAATTCTGTAATGATGGTTTACTTAAAGACGCTTGCAGAATATTCTTCGCTACTATCCATCTTTGGAAAACTACCCTAGCTTGGAAATTTATTTGACTGTTGAATGCGATATTCTACGATATGCAATAACTCCTTGGTAAGCTCTCATTGCTACTACAGCTTGTACAGTAGTACAATATTAGTGCTGTGCACTAACTATATTTGTTGATAGAGTGTAAAAAACCGTATGATACATGTAAAATAATAAAAAGTGAGTCTACTGGTCTTTTCATTTTCATCCAAGAAATTATATCAATAACCGTCAGTACAGTATGTAGTATACATCACTTTATTCAATCCTAACTTTATATCATTACCTCCACGCGTTAAATTTTACAGTCACTAGAAATCTAAAATTAACACTGCTTCTCCGATTATTCCTATAATTTTTTCATCAACTTTTGTTGTACAGTAAAAATTACAATAGTCTCCACAATAAATATACCTATAGACCCAGAGTCGAATGTAGCCGCTTAATTCGATCAACAATGGCAACACATGAAGGGGTACTGGAGTTACCAGAATTACATTTTTGCTTACGAATGCACGATAAACTATAACGCCTCGTGGTGGAAGACCATCACCCGCGGTGGGAACAACTTTCATTGCCGCCATTTTCATGCATAAGTAATCCTACTTATCTGGCATGGGTCACATCGAAGGCAGACCACCAGACTCCCTGCAAAAATCGTGAACATAGCTCAACTCCTTCTACCTGTTTTTAAGTGAAGAACAAATTTTATTGCAGTCATTTTTTAAGCCAGCTATTCCCAATTTTTTGACATGGGTCACATAGAGGGCAACCCATCAGGCTCCCTGCGAAAGATCATGAACATTGCTCAACTCCTTCGACCACTTATTGGGTGGACAGACAAATATATACATATACTTAAATCTTCAACGAAAACCTTATCACCTTTCTCATTTAGTTTGCAGCTGATAATAATGAAATTTAGACACATATTGTTTAGGTAATAAAGCTGTTACGTAAATTCTCTTGACGTGTTATATGTGATCAATAACAAGAATTCTCTTTAGATATTTTATGTAATATCCATCGCCGTGGTGCTACAGGCTGTGCATGCATGGTCCCCATTATTCCCTGATGCCCTAAACACGTGCTTACTTTGAGTGCAAATGCCTATTTGGCATTTAGAATGGGCTGTCAAGTATATAGGGCAGCTCGTTTGCTGGGCTTAGAAGCTTTATGGTATGAAACTCTCTTGTGAAGTCCTGTCAGTGTCAATGAGAACAATGAGATCGGTAGCCAGAGAGCCTTGAAGTGTTAACTAATGGAGGAAATTCCTAAAAAGGTCACCATATTGCCGTGCTGTTTGTGTGGAAATCGTACTCGGTGTGCCCCTGTATACTTTTTTGAGTTGATTGTTCACAACAATGTAAGCAAACTTTGGGAAAAGATATTGGAAATAAGAAGTTATACCCGCGGGGAGAAGAAGCAGACATGGCAGAGTACTTGTGAGAGAACAGTGAGCATGTGTGCATCTATTAATGCATAACAGTGTGCTCACCTGATTCCCCGTATAATGTTTATATGCCACAGGTTCAGTCTGAAATTCAAGCTACACATGATAATAGAGGCAGACTGAAAGATGGACCGACATTATAGTTGCATGTTATTTTTGTCTGCTATACTAATCTATCATTGAATTCTCCACAAAGTCAAGGCTTACAGTCGTTAGAGTGCTGACCCAGCGTATATCATGACACAAGTTCGCCACAAAAGGGCACGATTTTAGTCACAAATTTCGATACTTTGCATTCATTGCAAATGAGGATCCAACCATGGGTTCAAAATAAATTAAAAGATCTGGAGTCATGTTTATACTACAATTCAAACATGTATTTTTATCTTCAGTTTCAATTTACTGAATTTTTTCGTAGCTACTCTGGATTTCCAGTCTTGCGCAACACATTTTTTTTTTCGTCCAGACATTACGCAAGGCAGGAACTTTTAGCTCTATACCGAGCATAAGCAAACAGCTTTTTTACCCAACTCCCTTTACTTTTAGAGTCATTTTTCATTTCAAACTTCATAGATGCAATGCGCATAGATTTACCTATGATTTAATCAAACTTTTCCCTGATATTTACTGTATATCTCAGCACTTGTAAGGCTTGTGACGCTACAATTATTTCATTCTCTATGCACTCGTATGATGTATAGTGTCAGCGCAGTTATTATCGTCCGTATAGGTTTTGGTCAACACTTACATATCTACAGGTAAGCAATGCTACAAAAGTATAGCCAGGTTTGAGTTTTTTGATGCTGACATGAAATTTGAATCGCATGTTAGGCTGCAACTTTTTATGAGCTGCATGCCGCAGCCGATGTTGCAGCTGGGCTCAGCCCCTGCCGAGAAGGTTAGTTTTATAAAGTCAGGTAGGTTCTCAACATTTCCCCTTCCGTTCCCTGAGGTGAGCTGTCGATCGAGATAGCCGACCTAGTTCGCGGGACACTTTTACTCTCTCATTTCTTTCTCCATTCTTTACGCTTTATTTCCCGCCAGTAGTAGCGCCCTTGGCCAACTGAGACTTACCGGTAGGAATGCCGAGATAAAATATTCTGACACTGTTGCAACATAATAAACTGAGTCTCACTGCTTGGAACACGTCGTATGGCGTAGGTGATGTGGTAAAAGCAGGAATAAAATAATTCCCAAGTTAGCGTTAGACACAGCATCCGTACGAAAAAATAACTGTTATTTCTATCTTTCCATCTTAGAGTGCCTTAACTCAAACTGTAGTACGTCCATTTTATTTCATTTCTAAACTTCTTGATGCCATTCATATTATAAGGGATATGAAATGTCACACCTTGGAAAACGCATGCCCCATTTTAAACTGTAGTATTGTGCGCCCCTGAGCTTGGGTACTCACAATCCACAGCTATCTGTGGTACTCAGTCTTAATAGCACCTATAACACTATAGCTGGGGGTGGGAATCTTCTTCAGCAGCGGAATGGGATCTGTGCCACATGACTAGGTGGTGTGCAGGATTAGAAGACAATCAGGTATACTTCAGTAGTTCACTTATTGGAAAGATGAGCTGTAGTACAATGTAAGGTTGCTGGTACAATGCAACGCTGAGACGCAAGACCGGTATGAGCTGGGGTCGAGCGAGTAATGAGCTACAGACTACTGGTGCGGCTCCTTTTTATAGGTTTACGTCAGGGAGTGGCACCGTGCAGATAACCTCACGCCATCACAGTATGTCTAATTTTAGTTTTAAATTTTATCTATTTTTATCGCAGATAGACTAAAAACGGTAAACAAAATCGCATTCCGAATTTCAATTGTTTAGTATTTTTCATTTAGATATGCCAGAATAATAAGGAAATTTAGAAGTATGGTAGACCTATTGGATTTCGATGTAACTGTATATTACCAGTTATGTACTTAAGACTACATGTGAAGATGCAATCTTTTTAGCTTTGTATTGTAGTCCATTGCAAACGTCATACATGATTTTGCTCATTGACTATTCAAGTGTAAACGTTTTACCATTATGACAGGCCACTAAAATTTTTCTCTGTTTTCTGTAAAGCGCATTAAGTGGAACACTCCACAATGCTAATTCCCTCCTATGTTAGTATTAAGTGCTGTTCTTATGTTAGTCTTAACTCTAAAGTATGAATACCTCAGGATGCTATGCTCTAAATATGTTGGACCCAGCCCTCAGGGGCATATTCTGGCGGGTCCCTTCCCTGCCACAATATGTTTGTGTATCACGTACCCAAAGGTCCCGAGTGCTTTCTCCGCAAGGGATGTAGCATCTGGTCGCAGTTCCTGCTGAGAAGGTTAGCTTTGTAAAGTTATGTAGGTTCTCTATATTTCCGTTCTGTCCTGCGAGGTGGGCCGCCGATCGAGGTAACCGACTTTTTCTGCGGGGTTTTACCTTCGCCCGTGTGGAGGGCCACAGAAGGAACCGATCGCACGGGCGCTTCTTTCTTCTGTCTTCTTCTCTTTTCGTCCTTCATCTGTCCCCACCTGAGCACAACGTTGTGGTTCCGGCTGTAAGCCGAGTAAATCATCTTAGATCGCTATTGATTGTGTAAGTTTCAAAAATAGCGGGACAATACCAATGTAATAATAACTAGAGCACTCTGAGAGTGCATACCTCCGCCAAGTGAGGCAATGGTAGCGAAAAATTCAATGTAACTTCAAAACCATAATTTTCCAACATCTAATCATTTGTGCCCTCTGATGGTATTAACAGTTTATGTAATTTTCGTGAAGATCGTACATAATTTTTTGAGTTATGCTGCTAGCAAACAATATGACAAACATAGGTCAAACATACAAACCGATCTGCACCAAAATTTAATCATTCGTGTCTTTTAACATTAATAACAACTCCTGTAAATTTCATAAAAATCCATTCATAATTTTTGAGTTATTGTGCTAACAAGCATAGAATTAGAAACAGTGACTAAAGAACGAACAGATCATCACAAATATTTGGTCATTTGCTCTTCGTAGTATACCAAACAGCTTGTGTAAATTCCATAAAAATTCGTCAGTAATTTTTTGAATTATGGCATTAAGAAAAACGAGACAGGCAATCAAGCGAACAAACGGATAGAAGGATCTTCATCAAAAGTTAATCACCTGTTGCTCTTAACATGCATAACAATCCCTGTAAATTTAGTCAAAATCCGTCCATAACTTTTTGAGTTATCTTGGTGACAGACAGACAGACAAACAAACAAACAGACAGACAAACCCAACGACAACATAACCTCCTTGGCGGAGGTAATAATAATGATATGTTGGACCCAGCATCCATAGGAGAAATATATGAGTTTATTTATTTATTATTAGTAGTATCCAGTACTCCCTCCCCTATTTTCAGAATGGGGAGCTTGTTGAGTTGCGAGTATATACAGTAGCATTTTCCTCTTCCGCTATACCAGTCGTCCTTCTTCAAGTTCGTCTCGCGTGAAGTCTTCTTTAATGACGCGGTAGTCTACCCACCAATTAGTTAGCAACTCCGCGACTACTAAAACATGGAACCTTGAACAGGCACCAACGATTGTGTAGTCATGGTAGGTAGCTATATAGGGACGTGGTCTGGCGGTGTCTACAGTACTTCAAACGGTGCTGTTCTGTTCAGGAACTCAGCATGACGTGCCTTGAAAAGGTGATTGATTTCAGTGAAGAGAGTTCTAATCTTGAGAAGTTGAGGGGAATCATGGATTACCGCTGTGTAGCTGATGCGAAATTGTCACATCATAACAAGTTTTTGGTATCCCCAAAAGCTGCGTTACGATTTTAGATCTGGGGCGCCAAGAAATTTGTTAGTGCATAAACTATTGCGGGTTACTAACCATGAGAAATCGGTAGTGAATCCTAGATATGATTTATATACATATACTCCATAATATATCGTTTATTTAGCATAGGCATCTTAAACGAAGAGTAAACTGTATACAGTGGTGTAAAGAATATGTGTGTTAGCAAGTAAAATAGCAAAACGGCCTGTAAGTAAACAGAATTTGATTCTGCCACCCATCGATTGTTCTTACCTGTTCAGATGTATGGTTCACAAGAAATACATTCCTTGCATAGCTATAAAACCCACTCTATTTCTGTTTGTGACCGCTCTATTAATGAGAAAACTTTCTCATAAAATTTGCCGCTCAGGAATTACGTCGGAGAGTGGACAACCCAGTATGATACAGTCTCTGACACAATATGATATCTTTTGGTCGTTGTTCATGAAGCGAACTTGGACGTCAGTGTCAGAGAAGCACTTTTTTCTTCAATACTGTATAAGAGCGTGAGCACACGTACCCTAAAGTTTTACTGCAACGCAACTTTGTATTTGATTGCACCGTAGCGACCTATAGGCTTCGGCTTAAATATTACTATACCACTAAAAAGAATATCAAGGTACGAATCGTGTCGTGCAGTGTTTTTATCCTATAACAAGCAGTAATAGTGAATGTTTGAGCATACCTCCTACTTTTGTGTTAGGTTAAAGTTGCATTGACGCATAGTTTTAGGGTGACAATCAAGCACCATGAGTAGTAGTCACCGCTACGTGATGGGCGAAGGGAAAAGTTGCGTGACTGAGCAATTTTTACGATAGTGTGTCCGCGCTATAAAGCCTGTTGCTGGAAAATGTGGTAAGCCATATACAACCGCATACTTCCGGCAACGATGCAGTTAGTCGGTCGTTAATATTCCTACACTTGAAGAAAAGTTAAACCTCTAAAAAATCCATTGCATAATAACTGCGCATTTTTACTACAATTTCATCAGTATTATTTCGACTTCAGTTGCAGGGCTATAACCTCACTTTGTCGAAGTACAATTAAAAAAACAGGAAGTTTTCAGCTTACCCAAGACTCCTTTACTTGGAAGATTTTACAGAATTCACCAAACGGAGTGTGGGGTCCCAACAGAGCCAAATATTTACTAACAGAAGCACGTATTTCCACTTGACGACGAGAATGCCAATAAGTTTCATCTCTTTATTATGCAAGAAGCGTATCGTATGAGTCAAGGTACCCGTTCTATGTTTGTATAGGTAAAGAACCTTGATTGACTCAGATTGGTCGTTATTTTGTTGGAATTTTGCAATTTCTTCTACATATTTGACAAAACATTGTGGCAGTTTGTACTGTCGTAGCAACTATTTCAATAAATAGCAGACAATACAATACTTGACGGGCCGTTTTAAATCATGAATAGGTGCTGATAAACCTTCGATGAAATGTTTTACAACTAGCAAAGGTACCTAAAGAAAAAGTAAGTAGTTCATGGCGATGCAAGGAATGTAATTATTAGCAACAAACACAAATTTGTCAACATGTATCGTCGGTGAGGGGACAGTTAATAATTGAGTTTAGTTTTAGGACATCAAAGTGACTTAAAGATAGTCAAACTTCACTTTATCTTCAACAGATGGTCTATGTAGATGAATATGTAATTCTTGCTAATAAATACATTTCTTGCGTCACCATCAACAGCTCTTTTTTTCTCCTTTTTTTGAGACCTCTAAGTTAATCACGACAGATCAGATGAAAGTTTGATCTATCGGCCATAAAATTATCTGCAAGAAGTGGGCCTTCAATTATGGAGTAATCCTGTGTTTGAATGTAATTGTAACTGTTCCTCACAGATCCTAGTGCTGTGCGCCATAGCGCTGTGTGCCGCAGCGCCGCTCCCCCAGCGGTCGGAGCTCAACGATGTGCCCATTCTGGAGAACTCCCTCACCGGCCCGGACGAGTTTGGAAACTTCCAGTTCCGGTGAGCACTCTCTACCCGTCTTCTTATGTGCAATATTTAGTGCTAGCTCGCTAAAGCCATTAGTGTTGTTCATATCGGCGATAAACAGGCAATAAGAACATCTCTCTTAGTAAAAGTTTCAATATTCATCAGGTACGAGACCGGGGACGGGGCCTCCCACCAGGCGCAGGGCACCAACGCTGGGGACGGAATCGTGAGGGTGCAGGGCAGCTACTCGTGAGTACAGCAGTAGTTGTTCTCTTAGTTTAGTTTCCAGTATTTTTTTTCGTTTAAATATTGACAAACATTTTGACTATAACTACAATCTTACTACAAGTCTGTCATTATGGCGGTTTAGACGTTACAAGCTTTAGCATTGTAATATTATCATCCCCTATAAGTGTCTAACACGCGAATATCGCACCATTGTTGGCTGTCTATAAAGAAACTAAATCTTCTTCCATCCTTCCCTGCGACCAGGTACACCTCCCCGGAGGGTGAGGTCATAGAGATCTCGTACATTGCTGACGAGAACGGCTTCCAGACCTTCGGTCCGCGCGTACCGAAGGCACGGATCTCACGCACTGGACTGGCCTTCGCCCCGTAAGTATCTATGTAATAGCGATTCTGAGTACCCGCGGCGTCAAAAATAACGACAAGGAATTTGTGATGAACCATCTTCATTGACTATACTTTCGTTCCGAACGCGCTTATAAAAATGCACCAATAGGGGCAGGTGTTGCAGTTCACCTGAGCTGCCAATCTTTCCTTTAGTGACGTACGTCACTGACTTCAAATTTTGACCGCGTACCTGTAAACAAAATAACACAATTTCAGAAAATCACATTTTTAAAGCTCAAGTAAAATTCTGTTTCATCAAAAAAGGAATGTACGTTGAAAAAATAGTTACTTCGTCTTCTGCAATCGGAAAAATAGCTTCCTCGTTGCTTCATTGATCATTTACTAAATATTCGTATCGCAAACTGAGAACAAATAAAGCTTTGATATAGGAAGGAAGTAAAATTCAAAACCCAAGAGAGCGCTAAGTCGAGAAGCTATTTATGCATATCTTTATTGACTGGATTTCAATACTGAAGAAGCAATAACTGTACTTAAATTGACAAAATAATATAAGAATTCCCATTTTGGCCATCATCTGCAACCTGGTCTAATTTTCGCATATCGGTTTCCATCAGTCCACAGCAGATTGGCCAAAAGATCAAACTCAGTCTATTTCTCATATATATTTGTGAATAGTGGGACACGAAAGGTGCAAATAAATAAGTACTATAGTATGCCCGGTAATAAAAAACGAATGCGAAGAATTTGTGTTTATACTTCGTCCCTCATCACAATTTCATTACTAATTTCCTTATGTGATATGCACTGCAATTGCCAACATGAAGGAACATAAGACATATCATTCTGGACCTAAAAATCTGCTGACCAGCCGGCTAATCTTCTTTTCTTTCGGTGACTCGAGGAAAAATATTTTTAAGACTAAGTCAAAAACTACTCTTATATTAATTTGAGCGCCGTATCATGGCTATGTCTGTTATCATATACGTTAGAGTTTTAAGCTCAAGCGAAAAAGCTGTTTTGTCAAAGGCAGAAATGAAACTAGAAACAAATAATTGCTGGAACGAAATTCTCGCGCTTTTCGCCCGTCTGCTGTACTCGAAAGAAAATTTAACCTTTAACTCAGTCGATCATGAGCTCAATCTACTCTTGAAATCAGAACAGCATAAGTTTGGATGTCAGTGGAAATCAGGATGCATGAGAGTGATGAAATAAGTTGTTAACAGTTTCACTGCTTTGCATCCTGATGTTAGCGTATTGGTTTTCAATAGAGTGTAGCAGGATGGCCACAGTCTCCATCCTGGTGGAACTTTCGCCTATCTGTTTCCTTTAGGAGCTACAGAAAATGAACAGATAATACATAGTGGTCTTTATAATATTGTTTGATAAATGTATAATTACTTTAGTAATGTAACCATATATATACAAACACTGGATAGTGTTTATTATACTATTTTGATTCTGCTTGTTCTTGTCTACGTTCCATCATTCCTTCCTTTTTCATCAGATAATACGACCGTTTTGCTTCCGGTATTAGAGTATCTAGATAGGGAAACTTAGGGCATCCTTGATACATAGGGAGAGAACAATAAGAGCAAAGTCTAAAAATGTTTGCAGCTGCTTAAGTAAGTTTTGTTCGTAAATTATTAGTAGAAGATAAGCTGTCTGACTTTGAACATTTGTATTTCACACTTCGCATGAATGATCCGAGCCTGGGATATAATTGAAGGGAATTCATTCAGTCTTTGAAACTACCACGGTTTTGAAACTACCACGGTTTCTACCTAATGGTAGTGATAAATAATTGAAACTGCTACCATATTCGCTAGGTTTGTTCAGTCAGCTTGGCGTGTATCAGTTCTTTGTCGCAGAGTGTGTGGGGCGGCCTTGAATTATGGAAGTGGTCATCTAGGTTCAGCAACATTTATACGAACTAGGCCTGTAGCTCAGATTTCTTTTTTTATTCAGTCTACGAACTTAATAATTTTGAGAAATCTTAGTAAACAACTCCAGGCTTGTTTTTGTTGAACCAAGCTTTCGGCGCTGGTTACATTAGGGCCTTCTTTACTTCGAAGATCCTCAAATGGTGCGGAGCTATCACACTACGGGCGGTATCCAAGACACGCTTTATAAATTTAATTTGTATAGAAAGGTATATAAACTCTGAGTAATAGGAAACATTGGACCAGCGTCTTATATAAAAAAAACTTTCTAAGGATATTTGGCACAGTTCCTGTACATTTTTGGAAATCCTTCGATAACGTTTTGAGTTAAGCTTACTGAGCGACAAATAGACAAACATTCCCTTACTGGCGGAGTCAATGAAAAAGAAACTTGAAAATATGGGCAAAAACAAATGCAGTTTGCTAAACAACAGAAGTTTTCGAAGGAAATTCGTCGATGTGCTTTTGTTTTTGCCTTAAATGTATTGCACAGCTATACAAAATGAAAAACGAATAGTGATTGATATCCGTGGAATATCAATGTGATTCGCTCTCGAATGCACGAGAAAAAGAGGAGAGAAAAATTTGTATGATTTGAAAGCAAGTAACAGTCATGAATATTGTGCCATATGACAAGAACCGTGTGACTAGAAGACATAATAACTGTACGGGAGGATAGAAAGCCCAATAAACGAAATAGATACTCGTAATTCCTGGGCAACTGTTCGTGACATGGAATGTTGAAATGAATGTTAATTCCCACATAAATCAGTCAATGAAATAATGAGATTTGTTACAACTCCTCACAACTATTTAGAGATGAAAATATGAATGCTTTGCAGCAGATAGGTTTACCAATGCCACAGATAAATAGAAGAATGAACATGAGTTATAAATCTCGAGAGATCTCACAGAATATTGCACATTTCCAAAGTACAAATGCGTAATGAGAATTAGTTACAAGAAAGTACAAGTAAACTGAATCAGCAATCAAAACAAAAGACTATTGCACAAAATAGTTTGAGCCTCAGTCTCCTCAAGAAGGACTTGCTACCAGAGTAAGAAATGAGAGGTGTACATTAATTATGTCCAGAGATATGCGGAGCCCATGGATCAGTCTGTTCCCCGAGAAGATAAACAGAAATTCGACAGAGAAAAATAAGAATAGAATGAATCACCTCATTAGAAATAGGTGCGCAAGTGCAAGGAAAAAACATGACTAGGGAGAAGAGGTTCAGAGGGCTTAATTACGTCTAAGTTCTAAGGTAATCTATTAGTTTCCTTGTTGCAGCGCCCCCTGTGTATCATAGACGAGCTACGTGCGTTTTGGTGCGCAATGTATGATTGTTAGACAAAGTGTGTCAGAGTACACGAGATGTGCCCGGCCTAGCCGACCAGGTGCAATATGAGAGGAGCGTGTGATAGAAGATGAGATGCATTACATCTGATGCTTAAGTCTTTCTCCGCCGTTATCTGCTGAATTCGATTGTGTTGCCATGACTGTGGCTAGTGTTTTATCATACACTACACTTAGCGAAACTGCATGAGCTCTATGGTTTGGCATACTTCACCAAACCGCAGAAAACGGATACAAAAAATCTTTCTGAAATTGGAACTCACACAGAACTTGGCAAGATAATCGAAAGCTTACTTCTGGCAGTTACTATAGTGTGAAAATTGTAACAGTTTACGAGTGCTACAGGGACAAGTTGATAGTGGGTAAGATGAAGCTGTGGCTGCAGCATGGTAACCGAATTATTCGAGTTGGCTCTATGCTGATAACACCGACAAAAGTTGCAATTGACCACTCGACATTTATATAAATGAGGCTTCTCAAGAGTCGTAGGTCAAACAGCGTGCTTTAGGTTTAAACCAAGCTTGTATATAATAGCGTTCAATATGTTCGTTGCTGTACGTATAAGAAAGTAGCAAATAATAGTGAAGGTGGAATTTCCACTGGCCCCGCTTTAGAGATGATAAAGTTGCTACTCTTTCAGTTCATAAATGCGCTGGCTGACTTTTGCTACATATATTTTTATGCCTGGTATTTGAAAAGATATGAGAATAAAATCTCTGTTCTATGAAATTTCTACGGTTCCTAGCTATATACAGTAGAAATATTTTCTTATTTCGTCGAAAATTAATTCATGCAAGTATGCTAGTGTGAATTAATTTTATATACTGTACATTCCTGAACATGCTCGTGTAACACTACAGACTAATGAAAACAGTCTGACAGCTGCTTAGCGCAGCTCAATTCTACCTCGAGATTCCTGTGACGTCATCGTTAGGCCAAAATTTTCTTGCAAAACTATGGAAGAACTGCCTGTCTGTCTCTCCCCTATACTGTGAGTAATGCGGCTACTGCGGGTTGCAAGGCTCAGAGGGCATCACCGATCACCCCTTGTTAACGTGAAAATAACACGTGACTGTGTACAGGAGATGAAAATGCTGCATGATCGATGGTGAAAGTTCTTGTGTGGGCCACGTGAGTTCAGCATAGCACTCATTCTTTATTTCGTATCTACATAAGTTTTTTCATCGACTTAAAAAATAGTTCATATTTCCGTACCTTGTAAAAGCATTTTTGTACACCTTTGCTCGTCAACGATACTTTACACATATTCGAATGGGGTTCACTTAACATTGTAATGGCCACCGGCAATAACTTTACTGTATATGCGTATAAGCCACATGAAGGTAAGGTTTTTGGAAACCCTCATGTGAGGAAATCCGTATCAGAGGCAAATGAGCTCTGCGAAGCCAACGGTATACCAAAAGCGAATTGCTAGACTGTTTCGTTATAGTAGTGCACCCAGCATTGCACTGTCCAATCCTCTCCCTGCTAAAAAGTTAAAGTCAACTTGACTGACACTCCATGGGGAAGCCCACACACACTGGTTCGTGCTGCAGATATAGGCCAACTGGCCCCAGAGGAGTAAGTACAGCTGCAGTCAACCACTGGTCGTTAAGAAGTTTTGTGCCAGCGACGGAAGGTTCAACGACACCCTCTCCACTCTCTCGTATCTGGGTAAGGTATATAAGAGCCCCATGGTTGCAGTGCATACCAAGCAACTTTGCTGACTCAAGGCACCAAGCGCCAAAGATCGCTCACCTGGCTTGGACTCGTTCCCCGCAACTATGGTGCGACAAAGTCCAGCACGCTCACTGGTATTGAGAGAGGCAAGGACCTTCATCAGCATGACTAAATGAATTTACTGCATTTCCTTCGATATGACACCACACTCTAGCTGCGTTCAGTTGGGTGTGGATACTATCAATGAAGACATTAAAGAGAACTGGAGCGAGTGAACCTCCGTGTCGAACGCCGTTAGTCATGCCAAACGAGGATGACATTGCCGCTCCCCATTTTGCAAGTCATTTCTGAGTCTTGAACCAATACTTTAGAGTCTTGACAGTAGATTAGATTAGATAGGCGGCAGGAGACGAACCAACAGGCCCATTCCCAAAAAGATCCCGGAACTTACGCTCCATTATGTCAGCAGGATATGGATGACTGAGGAAAAAAACAGAGAAAAGTGGGGGAAAAATCTCAGCCAAAGATACGATCATGTTTGTTTCTTAGGCATGCACTTAAATAGAGAGTAATGATGCTCTCAGTCAAATGTAGCCTTAGTATCGAGAAAACACCTGTATACAAAAGAGATCCACTCTTAATGAACTGATTTATGAATCGGCCATTTCCGTTCCATGTTGGGCTTTTAAAGTCCAAGCTCTGTTTTTTGTGTCGCACCGCTTAAAGTCGTCGCCGGATCGACGTACTAAAACCCAGCTTCCTCAGTTGGACCTTCGTCAGCGTTAAGCCAATTCTACAAAGCAAATAATACTCATTTCACTTAGGTGTCAGGGTTAGGTCAATCATTTGTGATCTTATTTTAGCAGGCAGAATAACTGTCTAGGTAATAAACACATGAATTATCCCAACAGGAGGGAATCAGATGATGAAAGCGAGGCTACTCCTTCTATGGAACCAACGACCCCAACTCCACCGACAACTCGGCCAACAACTCCTCCACCTCGCTCGACTGCTCCACCAACTCGTTTCCCAATAGGGACAACCTCCAGCCCCAGCCGCCGAGGAGAACCAAGACCGGGCTAACGCTCAAAAACAACCAGCTGTACACCAGAGTCGAAACATCGGAACATTTCTCCTGACTCTCTCGACAACGTGGCCGCGAGTGCGACTTCGGCTTACCCATAAAAAATTACTAAATATCTCAGCCGTCATCTTAATTTTTCTAAGTAAAGCAAAAGCCACCCGCGCTGTTTCGAATTTTTCTTAATTTCGAGATGGTAAGATGAAAATCTCAGGGACATCTGCGTTAAATCGATGTTCAGACGCAGTAAGCAGTAATCTCAATCACAGAAACTTTTTTTCGAGAGCTTGAAACGTTCCCGAGTTGCGACTCTCGTGTGCAGAGGTCACTAGAATTATCGAGAAACTTCCTTCCCTCGACCAACTGCTGCTCCTAACATCCCGCCATCTAACATGAAATCTTTCTTGCGTTATTTTCTTTCGCCAGCATTATACACTTTTCTAGCATCACGCTAATATAGCATATTGGTGCTCCCTCCAATTGATTGTATGCTGACAGTATTTTAACTGGAACCTAGGTTACGTTCCTCTATGGGAATAGGCCTTTCGATGCCTCCAGGGCCCCATACCTAACCTGATGCAATCTACCTTCGAAATCATCAATCGCTGAGGTAGATCAAAACTTGTGTCATGTTCTGGAACAAAACTTCTCCTACCCTGATCCATGCACTTTAATTTTCGACAGCCCCCTCCCCCCCCCCCCAAAAAAANCCCCCCCCCCCCCAAAAAAAAAAACGGGGCTGGATTTATTTTTTTGCCCTTTGAAGACGTACCGAAATTCATAATGTTATTGCCAACGCTACGTTACATATGTGATGCTGCAGATTTTAAACCTATAATATTAACTTTTTAACCCTTCAGACCCTGAATTAATTACAGCAGTGAATAAAAACTGGCTATCACAAGTCACTCACAAGCTGTTTCGGTTACTACCGACAAGCCGGACTCGACCAGCACCAGTTCCGACGCAACTGTTGACGCAGAGTGCGCCACACCCTGACTGGCACTCGACACACTCGTTCTCTAGTCTCCATAACTGCAATTGGTCGCATTACAAGCTTTTAGTTGCAGTGTGGCGTTACCCTCATACGCTATTAGAGATAACTACGTGCTTACCTCAGTTTGGAAAATATTCACATTGCAATATACAGTATGTCAGATATAATTTAATAAAGTCTTCCATGAATACAGTATCCACAAATATATAGCATACAGTATACATCAACTATAATTTTATGCGTCGAACACACAGATTATTTCAATCGATGAAGTATCCGACAACCCAGTGTACAATCAATATATCAGTTGTGTACTGTGTATTGGTTGCGCGTGAAAATACAATAGACAATAAATAAGCAAGGATCCCACGAGAGCGACGAGACGATAATACACACCCGCTATCGCTCGTATACTATGCCTTCAGTCTGGCTAAGATGATAGGATACAGAGATTCATATTTGTCCAATCTTTCACGAACCACTTCAATAGAACGAGTATAATTTTCGTTCGAAAAGTCCTTTAACGAAAGATATGAAAGTAAAAACGGCATTTAGTTGAATTGAAGTAATCACCTGTTGACTTTATTTCACGACAGCATTCTATCACCTGCCCCATTGCATACTCGTATATAATAAAACAAAATCTTGTCTGTTGCTTGTTGGCTTAACTCTCCGTCCCGATATAAAGCATTTGGGGAGGAAAAAATCATCTACTGAGAAGTCAAAGGGTCGTTGCTTTGCCAACTTATTTAAATCGAAGCACTGAAGACGACGACAGGACTTCTACAAGGCAGCTTAGATACTGTATTGTGCTCCGTTCCCAACGCGTACAGATATTTTCTGAGTTCAACACTCGTAAATTGTTGTTGTTGTTGAACATTTATTTCTCCACAGGCGGGAGGTGTTCTTGGATTATTATATTACAGCTTACATTATAAATTGTGTGTACATTAATTTGTTAGAAATATTACAGCTATATATTCACAACCTAATCTACATGGCTCAGTGCCATCACATATCAGACGAGTTAACTGGACTGGCTCCGCAATAGAGCTACCTAACAATCACGCTCGCGCGAGAAGCAAAATAAGATATAATTGCTTCTACTAATATTAACATTACTGCTTGTTCACTTAAAGTAAGGTAAATGGAAAATGCAGTAGCTAATTGCTTCCCGAGGAAAGATCTACACGGCTTAATACTATTTCACCTGATTGCCTAAATACTATTACATACAATTATATCCAATAGGTATGGCGGTACATACAGCATGGCCTACAGTACAAACATGTAAATTTGAAATTATGTATTTATATCTCATAATATGACGGCTTTCATCAAGTGGATTATTATTTCCGCCAAAGGGCGATCCGCACAGTGATACTAA
>LQNS02276481.1:11965969-11983269 GCA_001587735.2 Parhyale hawaiensis | reverse complement strand
CGTTTTCCTCCGCTTCCCGTGCCGCTCGACGCTTATATAAGGACCCCATATCGCACCGTGTCATTCGCCCTCTAGGTCCCACAACGCTAGCACCACCACATTTTAGGTCCTCTTAAATATTAAAGAATTTTTATTGTTAGATATCCTCGAGATTTTATTAGGTTTTTGAAAACGGGATAAAACTCCCGAAACGTCAAATTTTAATTAGCTCATGTCGACTTCTATTTGAATTTTATATATATATATATATATGCTTATATATATGCTTATATATATATATTTCAGTCAGTCGGTAATATGACTGATAGTTGACGTCAGTCGGTATTTTTCAGTGCCCTACCCCCCAATGTTATGTACTTCGCGACATCCCTGCAGAGATCTTATCTTACTTTTTCATCTCCACTAAAATGTTGTAATTCATTTCTTGATGTGGTCATTTATAATAATGGAGATGAAATGATGATGCTCGCCTGAAAGAAAAAATGTCACATTCAAGAGCTTAACTAAAACTTTTCACCTTATTACGTGGTGTTGTCAATGATGATAATTCTTTCCTGTCGAAACGTCACGCATATGATTTATTATTATCATTATTAAAACTTTGCGCTCAGGCCACCATGGACAGGTTGTGCAACCCAAATGAAGCATTATGCATCACCGGGAAGCTCAAACGCCGCCAAGGAAAATACATGAGAAAGCCAATGACGGCTGACTTAAACGCCTGCATGCCAATAAGAAAGAAAGCTGATGCCTACAATGAACTCCAAACGAAAGAGAGGACAAGGGTATAGGAAACAACGATTGAATTGACGACTTCGGCACCTAACAGTCTCCAAAGTGAAGGAGTGCTCATCACCCGCAGCCCTTGCAATTCTCCCAAAGACCTTGAGGGCAGTGACAGAAGAATACAACCAACGTTTATCAATTGTACATCTTATTAACATACACAGGCCGGCTATACTTGGCTTATGGGACAGTTTCACCAGATCACTCTCAGCACACAACTTGCTGGCTGAGCTAACAACTCAGTCCAGTAGAAGCAAGTGACTGTCACCGGCCGGAGCCCAGACCTGTGAGCAATATTCCAACACCGGCAGCAGGAAGGCATAAATGCACCTATATACTGCATCTTTGTTGCCAAAGACAGAATTTACCTTACGCAGACGCCCAATCTTACTCGATACCCGGGACACGAAACGCTTATAATAAGATCCTCGTGTGAGGTTCCAGGAAGCTATAGCCTCCAGAAGCAAAGTGCCATCTATCTTTAGAGATGGATGCTGAAGTAAAAGTGTCGGAGACCGACTGGCAATCATCGTTTTAGTCTTGTCAGCATTTAGCATCAAACTCCCGGTGAAACACCATGCACTAATACACGATAAGTCCCTATTGAAAGACTGGGTGACAACATTACGCTTACTGGGGGTTGGTATCACTGTTATCAAAGTGGAATCTCCAGGATATTTAGTTGATCATTGGGTTCTCCAGCGAAGAAAGCATGTCTCAAGGTACAAAACAAGTCTTGGAAGTAAAAACATTATCTTCGTTTGACGTCAAATTCCAGTGACAGAGGAAAACATTGTGGTTATTTTGTGATGTTTGTAAAGGCATAGTGAGCTATGTGAACCGAGGAAAATGAACAAAACAAATATTGTTTATTATAGATCCTTCTCGTTAAGCTCTCATAGGTAAGGCTGATGTCTAGACTATAAATAGTAAAAACAAAGAACATGCATTAGCTGCCTATATTACATATTCGCTTGTCATTTCATTCTGCTACGGCTCACCTCGATGGCAAAATTATAACCAAGGAAAGACAAATGAACGAATAACGTCTTTGTTTTATATATTTAAAAAAAATCGTTGTATTCCTCTAAGCCATTTCACACAAGGATAGGAAAAATCAATAGCAATAAACATTTAAAACACTGAGAAGAAAGTAGTCCCAAACCAGTGCATTTCTCATGGCTCCGACGAGACCAGACATACCTGCTTTGGCGTGCTGGTGTGGCGCTAAAATTCTAACTTTCGCAGGCATGAGCAGGCATTTTCCTTCAGTGCATTGGAATGCGAGTTACTTATGGGGTCACATTCTCTGAGTATCGATAAACATTGCGTATTGTCTTAGCTTTATTACATATGACTATAATAGGTTATCCAGCTCGCTGCGTGCCACGACGGGCCGGGCTGGCTAAAATTTGTGGTTCAAATGGTACAGGCCTTGGAGGAGGGATGGGCGCCTGGCCGCCACTTGGCTTTATCCTGTCGACAACAAATTCAGTTAAAACTCATTATTTTCATGTCTCATTAGATGCTGTGGTCAATATTATTTTAGAGGGTACAGCACCCTGAGATATTACCTTTCAATATTCATAACATGGGGAGAAAATTAGCCGTAGGCTTGAGGTTTACGGTGTGAACAATACTTAGCTACTAGGTGATAAAGGACGTACTATAAATCAAACAAACTCATATTTCTCATATGTATGCAGTGGTCAACATATTTTGGGATACAACTTCCTGAGGTGTTCATACTTAAGACTAACATATCGCTAGAGTTCACGCAAAGAAGGTTGGTTTTATAACTTGATTCTGCAGCACTATGTACTGTATTAGCTTCGTGTGCCATGGAGCACAGTTGTATTTTATCTATTTTACTTACATTCAATTCTATTTCATTTACTGTTTTTTTATTTTCTCTTGAAAAAGACTAGTTGGCCGTTGGCCGAAACTTTCAACATGAGACTTTTATGGCCCGGTGCACCAAAGCGAAATTAAGCGGTGCTGTATAGACCACAGTGTGGGGCTGTAGTCGTGTGTCCCACGCAGTACGAGCAATGTCAGAGTTCAGTGCCTCCCAGCTGTAGCTGTGACGGTTGTATTCTACTGTGAGCTATAAGTTTCCGACTTACCGGGGTGACTGAATATTCAGTAGTCCTCGTTGCTACCTGCCTAACTAATTTCAGCTTTCCTACCATAGCAATATTTGCACTTACGCAGCAAAGGCTTGTTCAGCGGCTCGGATCTGGGCGAGAGCGTGTGGGGGAATCGAAGGAGGGGTGGGGATGTGCGGACCGAAGGCCTGGAAGCCGTTCTCGTCCGCAGTGTAGGAAACCTCGATGACCTCACCCTCCGGGGAGGTGTACCTATTGATCCAGGGGACAATAAAAGTAGTAAGCAATACTTTCATTACAGACTTACGGGATATTCGCAGCATGTAATTCCTGTTACCGAGCTCTTAAGAGAAGTGTACCTGTCATATGAAAAGAATATATACTGGGTTTTTCTGAGTGATGAGTATTACTCTCATATCCCAAACCTGAAGTTATGGGGGTAATGCCAGAGCAAAGGAGATCTCTATAAGATATTTTGGGAAGGTGTACCTTGTGATATAAAGAAGGGCGTTATTTCATATTACATTGTTTTCACCGAAAGTGATAGCTTTGCTATTTCAACTACCGGTACGTACAAATAGTGCTCTCTCTTCATTGCATAATTTCTCGGCTTATTTTTCAGAGGCTTGCTTGCAAGGTCGGTTAAGTGAACAACAGTTGAAAAATGGCACTAAGTGTGAATACTGAAATTCATTTCACTAGCCAAACGTATTTACAAGATATATATGTATGGATATATGAGTGGCAAATGCCGTCAGAGTAGTCAAGGTAAGTAGGGTGTACTCTGATTAAAACATTCTATAGGCCCTACATTTCTTCTATGATACTATATGAATGCTATCCAACTATGAGTACGATGGTGGTGATGATGCAATAGGCTGTTTTTCTATGACACTTTATGAATGCTATCCAACTATAAGTACGATGATGATGATGATGCAGTAAGCTGTTTCAATATGTTATATTTTCATTAAGTGAGAAATATTTTCATTACCCTACCCTGAATAATTTTTAGTGCTTCTCCTATATTTAAATATTTATATCTATACGTTTATGTATAAGCATAATGACATCGTTTATTTACGGTTATGGATTAACTCACGAGTAGCTGCCCTGCACCCTCACGATGTCGTCCCCAGCGTTGGTGCCCTGCGCCTGGTGGGAGGCCCCGTCCCCGGTCTCGTACCTGATCAACGATTGAAAGTTAGAAAGAATGGTTAAAGATTAGACTAGATTGATCGGGCACAATCAGTTGGCCCAGCCAAAAAAAAAGCTAAATTAAGCTGGCTTCACTCCGTTGAATCAAATTTCAGGAATTAACCTCGAATTGATTACCAGTGAGGAAGACAAAACCCCAATCCTGCTGCGTAGAGTGGATCTCTGGCGGTTTCACGTGTGACATGGCAGCTGCTAATACACAATAAGTGTGTCGAAACTAACGCTTCTGTCTGAAGTTCCAAACAAAACAATCCTCAACTTACCTCGAATCTGCTGGGCCATTGAGTGACGCCTTGCATATCATTAGCTTCTCGAAAACTCAAGGTTTAGCTACTGTATGTTCTGCTAAACAAATAAATTAAGCTCTCTATATATATGGAAGCTTGGAGTTCACACGACAGACAAAAATACAAATTTTCTCAGCTCCGCGTCCGTAAACGTTGCTGAGTCAGTTTAACAGCACAAAAACGCTAATCTCTCCAAGTCCTCATTCATTTCAAATTTGAAATAATAATAATAAAATTAGTTACACTTGTTGAGCAAATTAACTTGACGAGTAACATTTTCGTCACTTTTTTGTTGAACACACAGTCGTGTTTACAACGGCTCAACACGGCATTCTGGCGATAAGGTGAGCGCACTCGTTCATTTAACTATCTTGTGTTAGAAAAAAAATGTACATCACAAATTAAAAGTTAAAAAGTTGGCGCACATAGTCCTCATGTTTAAACAGCCTCAGCTGAACTCACACTCCAGAGTCCGGACTTTTGTTTTCGCTCGACAATATATAAATTTAGGAATATTAACAAGTTACAGTCAACCACTTTACCTTCATTATAGGCTCAAGTCCTAAAATTTGTAAACCAAACATTTTTAGGCGATTATCGAAACGTTATCCGATTCCTACCAATATAAATATGGCTTCAGTGCCTGTCACTTTCTTTAAGAGGAAGGGGACTGTCAACATCAGAAAGCTCTATGAGCTGGACCAATCCAGACATAGCTAGAGCGCTTTCGATTGGGCCGCAAAATTAAGCTTTTTAGGCTTAACTAGTCCATATCTTCAGACAGGTGCCCTGGCTTTCAGTTGCTGATTCAAGTTTCAGGCGTTGACTCTCAACCACTTGCCTGCGAGACTTCCATGAGCTTCGTCTTACTCAGCGAATGGAGATTTCTGTCTGCCCAAAATCACTTGCATATGATTCAGTGCAACGCAACTTAAGTTCCTGTCTGTATTTCTGGACAAGTCATGCAAGTCAAGTAGGTCTAACTTAGGTCGACTTTGACGTCACGATCGAACGTGCCCTCATTCTCCTCTGCTCGTCAATTAGCAGCTTATATTAGCAGCTTATATTAGCAGCTTATATTAGCAGCTTATATTAGCAGCTTATATTAGCAGCTAATATTATCAGCTTATATTAGCAGCTTATATTAGCAGCTTATATTAGCAGCTTATATTAGCAGCTAATATTAGCAGCTTATATTAGCAGCTTATATTAGCAGCATATATTAGCAGCTTATATTAGCAGCTTATATTAGCAGCTTATGTTAGCAGCTTATATTAGCACCTTATATTAGCAGCTTATATTAGCAGCTTATATTAGCAGCTTATATTAGCAGCTCATACTAGCAGCTCATATTTTCATCGATTCGTTTTCGTTTGGGCCAAATTGCCCACTATGAAACCGATCCTCTAATGTCTACAGTGATAATAATGACTAAAAAAGCACTCTGAAAGCGCATGCCTCTGCCAAGCTATGGAATGTTAGCGAAAAATTGGAATTGATTCTGAAACCAGGATTATTGAACACCACTAAAGTTTGATCAAAGTATTCCTCATCAGATCCTATTTATAGTAGTTCTTGTAAATTTCTTCAAGATCCGTCCATAATTCTTTGAGATGTTGCTCTGACAAACGTGAAACAAACATAGAGGCAAACGGGAAGAACAGACCATCACAAAAATTTAGTCATGTGCTCCTTATAAACAGTCGAATTTTTTCATGCAAGTTTCATGAAGCCTCTTTTATAATTTTTTTCATTTATGTTGCCCAGGCAAACTTTTTATCAGATCTGCACTTAACAATTATCGAAAATTTTACCAAACATGCCTAATAATCTTTGTGAATTTCAGATAGATACCTATATTACTTTTTTTCTTTTTTCGGTAATCTTCTTGATAGACAAAGAGACAGACTAACTCCGACATAATCAAAACCATCTTGACAGAGGCAATTATGGCATTGTATATTAATAAGCTCGCCGGGATCTCTTATGGACACACCACTGTTTGCTTGTTTCAAGACTGAGTAGTCAACTACAATAACACAATTATCTTCTTCCATTACTCACCGGAACTCGAAATTGCCGAACTGGTCCGGGCCGGTGAGGGAGTTCTCCAGAATGAGTACATCGTTGAGCTCCGACCCCTGAGGGAGCGGCGCTGCGGCACACAGCGCTATGGCGCACAGCACTAAGACCTGTAGGATGATTCAGCTTCATAATAATGAAACTATGGTCGCCGCACTTATTAGGATAAGAGTCATTATTATTCTGTGTAACTCACCACAAAAGATAATGAAACTTGTAACTAAACGCGGCATAGCAGTATTCTCAAGAGTTAAATTGCACATCCACAATGAGGAGCACTATCATGGACATACCATCTTTTAGCTGAGTTCACACGCCATTCATCTCGAAACGTTCAATCAGTTGAGCGAACAACGTCTGTGCATCAACTTTTTTTTTCTGTCTACACGGAGAAGCGTCTCTGATTCAGATGAACGGTGATACGCGTTCAATTATGACATCATTTCTTTAAATTTCGTCAATATTTTACATATGCTTGAAGTCACATTTCCACCCCAAAATCTAATAGGCTGATTTCAAGTGGAACAGCCTATTTCCAGAATATTTATAACCTAACAAACCGATAGAAGTGCAATCAACACGCAAAAGTCAACTGGTTTATTAATAAACTAAATATGTATATGGCTTCCGTGTGCTCAAGACGTTTTTGGGGTTTATAATGTTATACGGGATTATAGTGATTTTGATCATTAAAGTGACATCGAAAAAGTTTGTATCAATTTGTTCAAGATCTATGAACACTACAGAGGATTAAGTTAGTATTTGAGGTTTTGTTCACTGAATTAGACGGAGGCAGCCCGTTGAAAAAGGGACATGCTTCATCTTTCAACGTCGCGCGTTCGCCGCACCACCTTCCATTAATGCGCAGAGATGCATAACGTGTGAATTAACTGGGCCCAAAAAGATTATGTAGTTCTAAACGTGAGAAAGGTAGACAAGCAAAGGCTCTCAGTTGAGCAGTGAAAATGGTGACGCATTAATCTGGTTGTTGCTGGGATCAATGTTTCCTCCAATCGCACATTTTAACCCTTTCGAGCCTACTGGGACATACGAGTCCCATTATTCTTTAAGAAATACGTTGTGTAACATATTTTTTGAGAATGAATTTGGGTGCTCATCACTGCCAAAACCTCTAAAATATTTTTATGATAAGATGATGGCGATCAACCATATGAAGGGATACTCTCCACTACTTATTCAGTATGCGCTACAGTATCTCGTGCAAAATAAAAACAATGTAGTGTATTATCGATCATTCTGAAAGTACCTTAGAATGATGGATATTTTTCGAGATTAACCACTAGTTGTGGAAGTTTCAGTCTGTCGCAAAGGACATAAATTGTTTCCATTCTGCTAATCTATCAGCAGCAACTATTCTATCCAGCCGTTGCTTGAAGGGCTTATACTGGCCCGGCTGCCGCAACTGTTAGATTCCATTACTGCATTAAGCAAGCATTCATTTATCGAAAGAAGAGTACTATTATTACCTTCTAGAAAACGAACAAGACGTGTTGATGGGTTAACCAGTCTTATTTATAGGATTTGAGCTTATAATAATATAAGACAGTTTTTTTCTCTAGCAATATATCCACTATTGGTAAACAAGATAATTAATTATCAGCCACATTTTGTCATTGCTAATACGGAATACTAATGGAACTCTCCGTTGCTTTCATAAGCCTATTAACCTATAGGTCCTTCATTCAAGTGAGGTAAAAATTTTTACACTCTTAAGATACGGTCATCGTTAGTCAATACGTGTGCTACGCCTTGCAAAGATCACAAGCTTTTCATATTGATGCCCTCTGCTGACAGAAGAGCTTATAGCGTCACTATGTTCTCATCACAAAGTTAGCATTACATAGCATGCTATAGTAATTAGGCCGTTTAGTGTCATCATGAGTTTCTGACAACCGTAAACGTCAGGGTTTCTTCCCACGTTAGTCGTTGAACGCTGTTCTGTCAGCAAATCGTCAAAATGCGTTTGTGTGTCGTTTGAACAGCTCAAAGTGCACAGTTTCCTGAGTTCTATTTGACTCTAAAATTGGAGAAGCATCCCATAACTTTACTACCATTTGTCAAGAAAACTGACTAACCGAACTACATTTTGGCATACACACAGTTGTGTCTACAACGACGTGACAAAACATCCTAACGACTTGCCGAAAGAACACCTTCAAAACACCTTCAACAAAAGTTATATAAGACTGCTAAAGCAACTGTCAGTATGTATATTTCTCACCAATTTCATGGTGGGCTCACACTGGACGAACGAAGACACAAATGTCATGGCAGGCGGGTTGCGTGCTGGTTATGTACCCGCAGCTTCCGTTGCGACCTTGCAGAACTGGTTATTGTATTAAAAAAAATACTGACGAATCGACCGATCACTAAGATGCTCACCTTGACAGTGAACGCCAACTGTTGTGTGCTAGTCATTGTGTCTGTGAAATAAAGCTTTTCTCCAGACTTCCCACGTCTTCTCGGTACCCATCTCTTTTCGCGTGCTGGCGGCATAATAATACGGGGACATGATGATAGTTCATAACCATCACATTCGTGTAGAGTGAAGGCGCTTTCGCGGTAAAATAGAAAAAAATGGTTGGAATGATAGTTTGAAGAACAGATGTAGCCAGTGCCTAAAGCCAATTGGAAAATCTTGCGTATTTCCCTGGGCATCTTACGGCCCAAGCGCTCTTGTGAAAATTACAAGGCGGGACTGACTTCTCAGCGGTAACTCTCACTCGAAAATCAAGCTGTATGCAACTCCTGGTTTAAAATTCTGTATTGATAATACTAATGATGGTTGTGTACTTTCAGTATAACAATTTATTTGCGCCTCTATTCTGTGACGCTTGAAGAATTTTTTTAGAACGAACTTATTTCGAATTTAGTCTGATCGTGGTAACGTTTGAAGAACGTGGTGTAAAATTGAGAATGTTTTTTTTTTATCAATGCCAAAAGTTGCAATAATTTTACGTGCCAATTTTGAATACACAAGAGGGATGACAATGCTTTGTTTCATGGTGTAAAGGATTGCCCCTGCTTACTTGTTTCCTATCATCAAACGGAAATCAAACCCTAGTGCAACGTAGCCTATTTATATTAATTACATAATCGAAACCACATCCATGAACGATGAAGAGATAATATGAAGGATATCGCTGCAAAGTTTTCGCCAAGCTAAATAATTTGATTATTTTATTTTTGGCAATCCAATAGCGAGGCGCTATAGAAATGTTCCGAGTTAGATGCCATTGAACCCGCTAAAGTGACTAGAAACAATGGTAAGACTGAAAAAACTGACATAAATTATTTAAAAGCTGCTGCAAAGCTCCTTTGATATTTACCACATCAGTCGAAATTAAAGCAAATCAAACGCAATCGGGGTGATCTCACATTGGCGGTGAAGTGAAGATGCCTTTCAGTCTTATGCCAGAGAATGCAGTACAGTACGCAAAGAAGAACATTTCTGAGTTGCGTAGCTTTGCTGGTACCCAGAATTGTATTTGCCCTTATCTTTGGGCGCCATTGTTTTTATATATATTTACGGTCGAGTTGAGGGAGCATTTCTTCCGCGATTCGCATCCAGGCAGAAGCGAGTTATAATCACAACTCCAGGGTTACCTGCTTACATCGCCAGGGGCGTGCCGAGGTCTCTTGATGCCCGGGGCCAACCCCTCGATTTGATGCCAACCTCAACTAAAAAATATTGCAATCTATATTCGCTGACAAATATTTTAAACATTTAAACACAAATAAAACACAATGCATAATCTCTTCTAAATATTCGATAAGTTACAACTTGCTGATATTCACACAAATTGAGAGTATTTTTTTTTTTTTGCTAATACCGTGGTTACCAGGAAGCAGAAAGCGTAACGGGAGGACTTACGAAAAACTAGCATCGAAAAGTGACGTCATCAATGACGTCACATCGATGAACACTACGGCTGAGAAGCCTATAAATTTTTAATTAATTTTGTCAGGCGACCATAGTTTCATGAAGCTGAATCATCCTACAGGTCTTATTGCTGTGCGCCATAGCGCTGTGTGCCGCAGCGCCGCTCCCTCAGGGGTCGGAGCTCAACGATGTACCCATTCTGGAGAACTCCCTCACCGGCCCGGAACAGTTCGGCAACTTCCAGTTCCGGTGAGTAATGGAAGAAGATAATTGTGTTATTGTAGTTGACTACTCAGTCTTGAAACAAGCAAACAGTGGTGTGTCCATAAGAGATCCCGGCGAGCTTATTAATATACAATGCCATAATTGCCTCTGTCAAGATGGTTTTGATTATGTCGGAGTTAGTCTGTCTCTTTGTCTATCAAGTGAGGTGTTAAGGCTTTAACTGCAGTTTTACCAGGCAGATTGATGCTGGCAATATTAAATGTATGTAATAAAAAAATACTAAACAAGTAGTCTTTACCGTAATACATTTATTTTGTAAATTGAATCTCAATACACCTGCTATAAATCTATTAAATTGTGGTTTGAGATATGTTTCTTGTATCACAGATCGAGATCGTGAAATTAGTCATAACTAAAATAATTTTGAACTGAACAGATAATAAATGGTGTTTTTCATCTATATTAAGTAGTTTTTCGTTGGGGAAGGCCTATATGAGAAAAAATTAAGTGTGCATAAAAATATCATAAACAGAGACCATATGAAAACATTTAAAACTTGATAATAAGCTCTGTTACATTATAAGATAAGGTAGGTAACACAATACGAGGGGAATTCAAAAAATTCACGGTATTGCAGATAATATTTAACATAAATTAGTAGCTTTCTTGCGTTCGTGCAAATGTATTGCTCTGCCAAATGTGGTCCTCTTTTCCGCTGATTCATTCCACCAATTTTGACGTACGTTGCTGCACTTGAATAGGCAACGAGCAATTACTCATATGAGCATCACCATGAAGAGTTTGGTATTCAAGTCGCTGGAAGTTCGTTACTGTCAAGTTTTCCTGCGCCTTGATGTCCGTGGGGTGAGTGCTAATTGCGTTGCGTTCGAATGAATAAGAAACAAATTTTTGGCCTTTGTTTTGACAGCGGATTTAAGACTAATAATTCTTAGTACTTTGATATTAACAAAAATGAGGACCCCCATCTCATCGTTGAAACCATTTGTTATGACCTGACTTGTGCCATGTACAGCATAGCGGCCATCTCATCGTTGAAACCATTTTTTATGACCTGACTTGTGCCATGTATAGCGGTCGGATGCCATCTACCATATCAGACAGCACTTGACGTTCTTGGATACGTAATGACGCTGCGAGAGAAATTTTCCGTAAACTTTTTGAATTCTTGTAGCTAGCTACTAGTTACTCAAGTCTGTAGCTAGTATGTAATGCGCACCAAATTTCGCGTCAAGTTCACGAACAAGTGGCGCACTGGCCCTTTACTGAAGGCTCTACCATCTGCACAGTAAGTTACTATTAGTTTGAGTTTAAAAAAATCGTTAGGTGTAGCTATAAGTTTTATTTGTGCGTCATTAGTAATTACCTTTCAGTGTAGTCTTCACAGCTGTAAGGTAAGATGCTGTGAATCTCATGCTTAATTACCTCCGCCAAGGAGTTTATGTGTTAGTCGTATTTGTCTGTCTGTTTTTTAGTCTATTTGTCTGTTATTCTGTCCGTCTGTCTCTCTGTCTGTCTATTATCAAGATAACTCAAAAAGTTATGAACGGATTTGGATGAAAATTACAGGAATTGTTAAGAATGTTAGAAGGAACAGATGATTAACTTTTGGTGAAGATCCGTCCATCCGCTTGTGTGTTTGTCTGCCTCATTTTTGTCACTGCCATAACTCAACAAGCCATGGACGGAGTTTCATGAAATTACATGAGTTGCTATGTTTATTACGAAGAGTAAATAACCAAATTTCGTGAGGATCATGTTTGTTCGTTCCTGTGTTTGATTTTGTGCTTGGCAGCACAATAACTCAGAAACTTTGAATTGATCTTTATGAAATTTACAGGAGTTGTTAGTAATGTTATAAGACATAAATAATTAAATTTTGGTGGAGATCGGTTTGTTCGTTTGTATGTTTGATTTGTGTTTGTCATAATGCTTGTTAGCAGCATAACTGAAAAATTTATGACAGAATCTTCAAGAAAATTACAGAAAGTGTTTATACTATCAAAAGGCACAAATGATTAGATGTTGGTGGTGTTAATATAAAGAAAATTATAGTCTCAGCACCAATTTGAATTTTTCGTTGCCTTTGCATTGCTTGTCGGAAGTATGCGCTTCGGAAAAATCTGGTTAGACTACCGAAAAAATCAATTACTTACCTGCGTGTATATTTTTTACTAAGATGTCATCTCCAAGCTTGAAGCTATTTTATCATTATTTTCTCACAAATTGCATGGCTGATAGCTAATTATTATTTTAACATTTACTACACTAGAGGCGTCTTTTTGTGGCCACGCTCGTGATCAGAATCACCATGATCATCGTGATCGCTGAAAAGCACAAGAACGGCCAGCGATTTTGTAAACAAACCAGAGCGGCCATGTCAATTTTTGAAAAATATATTTACTGTATATCGTATTTTTGTTGAAAATGGTTGGGAATGGATTTCATATGAGCCTTTATTTATTTTGAAGCCAATGCATAACTGAACAAGTAGTATTCAAAGCATTTTGAACATACACAGGCATAAAACTAAGGAAACTACAGTTCTGGAAGTCAATATTACAAACAATCATCATAACATTATTCAATACAACCCTAAACATAAGGAAACATCACGACCTTGCATTTCATATTATGAATTTTTACTTGTCCAAAGGCTGGAATCACTCTTTGATCACGCATGATTAGCCTGAGGAGGAAATCACGCAGCTATAAATTCTCACCACTGATCACGGTTGATGCTATCAGAATCACGTCAAAAAGCGTTCACAAAAACGCGTGGATCATGCGCAATCAGGCAGAATCATCCGTGGAGTGGTCACAAAAAGACGACTTAGGTTTCGTAGCTACTTGATATTTTGCAATGTCCTTAGTTTGTGGCTTCACACTGTGTGGTAAAATTTTTAAGCACAAGGAAAGCAGGAAAACACTTGTTTTGTAAATATTATTTTAAACACACTAGAGAAGAACTACGAAAATTTTTGGTATAATTTTACATTAGGAAAATATGAAAAATCAAACAAATAAAAAATTATGTATTTTTTTATTATTTTATATTAAAAAATCACCAACCCTGTCAGCAACAGCCCTCGTTTAGCGTGGAAATGTGAACAAATATATATATATATATATTTATTAGGTGAAATTCTGTAGATTTCGGTCGATTTCTGTGTTTAGGATCACCGTGTTGAATATGTTACTCATTACCTTCACGATCATTACTAAGTCAAAGTTTATGGTACAATATCATATAAATATTGAGTATAGCGACGACGAATGCATGCGAAATGCACAATTTATGTGCCATTAGATGGTAGTGCGAGTTGTTTATTTACAAAACTTCATCCATTTGATTAGGGAATCTTGCGTAAAAATGCTGCATATTCATTCTGAAATTTTGCAGCTCTTTAGACTCGATTCCGTGATCAAACCTCACAAACTCGTTCTGTGGGCTATAGCATTAGGGAGTTAACTTGCTGTTAATTGTATAAATAAACATTCTTTTATGTAAAATGGATCTATCTGACTATTTAATGATTAATCAACAAAACTAATTGAAACTTGTTGACTTCATGTGTTCACTATTTATGTAAATATTAAACAGATATTGAACGAAGACTAAAGACAATATATTTTAAATTAAAAACATGGCACAGTTTGAAATGCGGGCCTCGATCTGAGGACGCTCGGACAAAAGTTACGGGCTTGTTACTTTTGGTTTCGTATTAGCTTCTCCTAATAAATAGTCTTTTGCCTGAAATTGGATATTTATTAGAGCAATTAATGAAGTAATAGAACAAAGAGCTACCCATCTACGGGCTGCTGTATTGCTACAATTTTCTGATAGTGAAAACAATTTCCTGGTAGTGAAAAGAAAACTTTAATTGAAAAAATTCGAAAATCTCCTACTGAACTGCCTACAGCTTTTACTATAACGATCGCAGAGGAGAAATTTTTTGCAACTATTTATGCCTTTCATTCTTTTTAAGAACATAATTCCATTGTTTCATATTGCCTCGAAGAAATAAAGGAGTCACCTTATTTAGTAGAATACATAATGACAAAAGTACTGAGACAACTGCCAAAAACAAACAATTCAGTGCTAAAATTCCACAAAAGGAGGTATAGATACTCGGGATCAGTTGACCAGATCTACGAAGCAAATGACCCTCAGGTGGGCAGTGGTATTTTTTTTTTTTTTTTTCAATATGATAGACATAAGCGCATTGATATATAGTTATCTGATCTGGAACCTCAAGACTATTTTCACTGCAAAAAAGAAAAAGTGGTCCCCTCAAACTGTTTATCAAATTAGTAAAATTACTGAAGCCAATGCATAACTGAACTAGTAGTATTCAAAGCATTTTGAACATACACAGGCATAAAACTAAGGAAACTACAGTTCTGGAAGTCAATATTACAAACAAGCATCATAACATTACTCAATTTATCCCTAAATATAAGAAAACATCACGACCTTGCATTTCAAATTTTGAATTTATAACTTGTCCAACGGCTGGAATCACTCTTTAATCACGCATGATTAGCCTGGGGAGGAAATCATTCTGTGACCAATTCTCACTCTTGATCACGGTTGATTGCCATCGGAATCACGTCAAAATGCGGTCACAAAAACACTCCAAACATGCGCGATCAGGGGGATTCATCTGCGCGGTGGTCACAAAAAGACGCCTTTAATCTACCCCTCCCTATTATCACTGTATGTATCACCGGTAGGAAGGGAGGGGGAGTCTTACCATATCCATATCACTTGGGATCTAAGCATCACGCAGGCTTGAATAAGTCACAGAGATGTACTGACCCCAACTACTCTCGCAAATTACACACTTATAGGATAGGATCACAAATGCATATCTTAAAAACCCGTATAATCATTCTCCTATTTATATCAGTAGATGCCTTAGAAGGTATAATGGGAGAGGCAACAATATACACTCTTTTTCCTGTATTATTTTCGATACAATATTTTGGCATAAGCCTTGAATAAAAAATACCAAGGGGCAAAAGGGCTATGATCCGCACATCTGGAAACTGCCATACGATGACGTGGTCCGAAAATTTTCTTAAGGTATGAGAGAGTTATGTACACAATATGAATTACTGGGATGCGTACCGTATTTTTGATGTACTGTAAGAATCACGAAGAAACAACTTATTAACTTTATGGTTTTGATCAATCATTTCAAAAATCATGGATAAAAATTTTCTATATTATCCTATATTAATCTTTGTCGAGATATTGTTTTAAAAGATGTATTATTAGCGACTTCAATTACAGACGTAATTGCTGTTACACATGCTAGTTAAAAGAACGAGTATCGTCACCTCCGCGTCCAAATGCATTGGTGCATCCATCTAAATAGCAGTCATAATTCTTCCAAGTTTGAAGTTTTGTCCGAAATTTGACACTGCACATGGTGAGCTAACTGAATAGCGGCTTATATTTTTTACGGCTATTTTTTTCTAAGCTTGAAGCTGTGTTTACGAGGGCTCAACAAAACGTACGGATGATTAGCAGAGAAAGCTCATTTACTTGACTAGCGGGTTTGCCAGCCTTAACTATGACTTCGAGACTTGACTTGTCCGATTGGAATATCAACACATTGGCAGTATTGCACTTTGCAGATACATTGATCCAAAGACGTAATGCTGCCGGGGTGCATTTTCGTCCCAGATTAAGTTAGGTAATGTTAGGTTAGATAAGGCTAGGTAGTGTTTATTTTAGTGATGACGCGCGCAAGAAAGCATACTTGACCGCAAAATCGTCTCGAACGACGGGAGTGTTGCCGGGTTCCCCATTTTTGTGCATCTCCCAGCAATTTTGGAGTTAGTTTGCTCCAGAAGTTGCGACCCGTTGAATCGAGTCTTTTAATTGTTTGCCCTTGAAACTTCAAAGACACTATCCTACGCGTAAAAGGAATTTTAAATTGACTCAGTCTGCTAATCAGGTAACTCCCAACACTTGCGCAAGCACTTGCATTACAATGCAAAGTAGACAACGACAATTCGTGTGTCTGATATTACAGACAAGTCAAGCTTCAAATTTTTAGTGGCCATTCAGACGGGCTGACACATGTCAGCTTACAAGCGTATCACATTCCCATCACTTCTGACAGATACCTTTGAAAGGCACGAAACTCTGTGTAGCCATAATTGACTTTGCCGAGTGGGTGATGAGCTTGACAAAGCGAGAACTAGTCTCGGTGAGTAGTGGACGTGTGGTGTGGTTTGTGCTTTCAATAACCGTAAGTTTTTTTTAAATCCATCTTAACCTCATGCTCATTTCTCCTTCTATCCATGAAAAGACTGATAGGAGGTCAACCTCCACCTGGGGGCACCTCCGAATCTCTGAGCAGACCATTGTCTGGAGATGGTTCTGACTCCACTGATTATGCGGCTGATATTGACCCCCAACCGAATTCAACAACACCTAACTAGGCCAATATCTGCCTTATCCTTCCCTCCTACAAGTGCATTAGATAGTGATGGCTCTGTGGAGCCTCTGGGACAATCTCCTGATGTTGAACACTACCGTCAACCGGGGTAACTCGGGACGATTTTCAAGGTTTTTTGTTAATAACTTCTTACTATGAATGATTTTTGCTACAAACTGGGTGTCATTTTGTAGGTCTAGATGAGAGCTACAGAATG
>LQNS02276481.1:11926973-11952862 GCA_001587735.2 Parhyale hawaiensis | reverse complement strand
TTGGTGCCTATGAGCGCCGCGACCTGTGGATTGGTGCCTATGAGCGCCGCGACCTGTGGATTGGCGCCTATGAGCGCCGCGACCTGTGGATTGGTGCCTATGAGCGCCGCGACCTGTGAATTGGCGCCTATGAGCGCCGCGACCTGTGGATTGGTGCCTATGAGCGCCGCGACCTGTGGATTGGTGCCTATGAGCGCCGCGACCTGTGAATTGGCGCCGCGACCTGTGGATTGGCGCCTATGAGCGCCGCGACCTGTGGATTGGCGCCTATGAGCGCCGCGACCTGTGGATTGGCGCCTATGAGCGCCGCGACCTGTGGATTGGCGCCTATGAGCGCCGCGACCTGTGGAACCTTATTTCATAGTGTGACACTTCTCGCCAAGATCTTGGCGAGTAGTTTGCCGCCCTCGGAAATGCGGTCCCTAATAGCCCTGGCTTACGGTTTATTGTTTTTTTTTTGTCTGAACGTTATGTTAAACTCTTGGAAACACAGCTTTGAGACTGCCAAGCAATGGTGCAAAAATGTTTATTGTCAGTAATTCTAGGGATTTTGCAGTTAGGCCTAGTTACATCTTCTCGATAGTGATGTAAACATGTGTGAAGAATCCAGTTTGACCCACTAATCTCCATGAAATGGTGATGATAAGAAACTATTTGAATACTTATGCAATCAGTCATAATTTAATAAAGACTGAAAAACATTGCTAAAGTAAGCTTACGTTCCACATTTTAGGAAACAAAAGCGCTTAGTTGCGTGTTTGCAATAGTGACATACAGTAAGCATATGTGATAGAGGTAGGTACACCCCAAGCAATGAAGCCATTGATTAGACTGAGAATCTAGGTTAGGGAAGCAAGATAGGTTCTGCTAACAAATATAGAAGAAGAAGAACCTACCTTGCCTTACCTAACCTTGGTTCTTGGCCTAACCAATCCAATGGCTCCACTTACTTTTGGCAAGCTTCCTTATACAAAAGGTTGTGGGTGTCACCCTTCATTTTTATGTAGCTAGGAGAAAACACAAACTTTAAAAGTTCTCTAAGAAAAAATGCTATGTGGTGACTTAAAATGTGTATAGTTGATGATTGGTTTATGAAAAAGTATTTAACATACAAAAAGAAAACAACCCAAGCCCCTCTCATAAACACTTGCCATCAGGTGAACAAAAAATCACTGTCTTTGCTGTGTCTAACACCCCCTCCTCAGAGGCATACGATAGGCCATTGAATTAGGTTTGCCCATCAAATGTTACAAGGCCTGAAGAGGTGAGCAGAAACTCCAGTTCCTACGTGGGAACGTGGAAGACCCTTGTATATGGAATTAATATTTCTAACTTTGCACTAGCAAGGGAATTACCTAATTGCAAAATTAACCCTATTTCTGAACAAAGACCTATTATTTGAAAGGTTTATTACATAAACCTATCAAATAATAGCTCTTCATTCAGAAATTAGGTTAGTTTGGCAATTGGGTATATAATTCCCCTATATGTCAATTCTTTCTTCTGTGAAATTGCCTTTGTAGAGGAAACATTGGCTCAAACTGCTCAAGTTGAGTAACTAACCAGTGTCTCACTAAAGCAGCACTGTAACTCTGACTAGGTACTTACTGAGCAAATGTGGTTGTAAAGAAAAATAGAAAATTGTCTAGTTTTTTATGATAATTTGTTGCTATTGGCTTAATTCTTTTATAATTAATTCAAGTCTATAAGCGTTTACTGTTTTATAAAAAGTTAACTGTGTGTCTAGTTGTGTACCTAATATAGGTACCTATCTTGCACCCAGATATTAGTTGATGTTGCTTTTTTAAATTTTGTACAAGAGCTTTATAGCTATATATATTTTATTTCAGACCATCATGATATCATTTGTTGGATTCGCAGCAGCTGTTGCTACTCTGCAGTTTGCTACAGGCTCTGAAGTATTGAGACCAAGAGGAGTGTCATTGATAAGTATGTCCTTCCTTTTTATTTTTTATGAAAAATTTATGTCTTGGACTGGTCTAGTTCTGAGCGTTTGGCCAACTTGCTTGTTAGCTGAATCTTGAGCAATAGGGCCACACTCTGCCATTGGGTATCATATCTGTGCAAAAAAAACTTTAAAACTCAAGTAGCTTACTCTTCACGCCTGGGTGCAGGGTAACTATTGAAGCCAGGCTGCAACGTATGGGGTGAAAGGAAAAGTTTTAATGACATTTTTGTTGCTTTATTTTTGCCTCCTTGAAGAGTATGGCCTGAGACCCTTTTCAAGATTGAATTTTTCTCTAAAGTAGCTAATTTTTTGCAGAATTGAGCTAATACCGTACTGTGGTACACTTGAATATTAGCTAAACAAAATGCTGTAACAGTAAAATTAAAATTAATTTCAATTAAATGGTCATAATTGAGGATGAGCTTTAATTCAATAACTCAACTATGTCTTTCAAGTAGGTAGGTATACATAGCTATTAAGATTTTCCCATCAATAATTAATATTTTATGTTAAAATGTTTTTTTAAGATACTGGCATAGCATGGGGTCTAGCTATATTAAGGTCATGTTCTGGTAGGACACTTCTAGGACATGAAAACATAACTAGATTGTATTGGTGGAATATGAATGATTTACTGTACCGTAGTTTTCCTGCAGTCACTAACTCAATTTCCTTCTGCTGCCAAGACAAACAAGTGTACGGTACTGGCAAGGTTCATATTTACTATGTAACTATTGTAATTTGAACATAATTCTTTAATGATGTAGGCCTATGGTACCTATTGGACATTGCCTCATATCCACAAAATATAGGTGGAGACCATTGTAAGCCAAGGACCCTCTGTATGTCGTTTTATAATTCAACCTTTGTCAATAGACAGGTAGCTATCTATTATGAAAGCCTAAATCCTAGGTATTCTAATTGGAAATTGATCCTTATAGCAGAGATAAAAAAATTGCATTTATTTGCTTTCCCTGTTGAAAAATGGCTTGCATTAAATAATGCCCATTCCCGTGTCAATCCTTACTTGTAAATGACTGCTGACAGGTTAGCTAATACTATGTAACTATTCTGAGGACAATATTGGGAGCTAATTGAGACCATAGACTTTTCATTAATAGGTAGCTACTGAAAGTAAAGCTTGCTCCTTATTTTAAGTCTAGTTTGCAAATGCATCTGTAAGCATTTATAAACGTGAATCATGTCATTCTGTTGTCAGTTTTCAAATAACTTGTGCTTCTTGCCAGGCTGCAACTAAAACCAGCTAACCAAATTGTGGAGTATGCTGTGTTGCAAGATTACAATTTATCCACTGAAGTGTCACCATATTTAATGCCATACCTACCTAATCGGCTTTATTTTGAGCAAACCTTGACAGAGTTGAATGAGCTCACTCTAAATTTTATCTGCAGAAGCGGCACTGTACGATCCTGCCAGGGATTTTGCATGCTTGGATGGCTCGGCCAGCATCCCATTCCGCTTTGTCAATGATGACTACTGCGACTGCAGAGACGGCAGTGATGAGCCTGGTACTGCCGCTTGTCCCAATGGTGAGTTCTACATTAGTTGGTATTATTGCCCCTGATTTATATCATGGCTACTAGAGGGCCCACACTACAAAAAATGACAGTGAAGAATTTGTGATGACCTTCTTCATTGCTCCTTCTTTTGTTAATACAACTACTAACTTTAAAGCACATGGAGATGAGAGTTAACAGCTTCACAACTGCTAAGCATCAAAACTTTTTTTTCTCACTCTCTCCGACATGGAGAAAAAAAATTCATCACTTTTGCATGTCGCTCAGTAGCCAATGCTCAAAGTTTTAGTTTTGGTATGGTAGATATCATGGATACGGTAGGATATCATATAGGTCTAATGGAATTTGCTTAGCAAAAGCTGTTGCGTCGACCATTGAATTAAAGTAGGAAGAATAACTGATGCAACAAAATTATTAGTGGGAAAAAACTAAGAATCAAGATGCATGAGAGTGCTAATGGAAGCTTCAGATATCTTTAGTGCTGCGATCTCAGCTTCGGCCGTAGCCGTCCTTATAAATGACGACAAACAATTAGTATATTGGTAGGCCTACTTCAGAATACCCTCTTTGTCTTCTGTGCTGGGTCTCTCGAATGAAAATTCAGCATTCTGTCTGAAAACCTGAATATTATTAGCTATGTGGCGCAGTCAAGTAGCATCTCCCGTTGCAACTTTGAACGTATCCAAACACGGTCATGCAGGCGAGCTCAGGTCCTCAGCTGGAGCTCCCAAGTGCAAGCCCCTTGTTCTGGATATCATCTTGGGCACTTGAATTTCTTCCTATCTTATTCCCATAAAGCATGACAGGAAAACTATAAATATATTTATAAATACATAAAAACACGACGTGAATTATTATGTACTACTGATATCATTGCCACTGCCTACCCAACAGTGAGTTAGCATTTATAATGCTTCTTTCATGATAGGGGAACATGAGCAATAGCTATATTTGTTGAATGTTGCTTCAAAAAATAACTTTGATATCTCATAAAAAACCAGTGCATTCATTGTTGGACAATACTGCTTTTTGATTTGCCTACACTGGTATTCTAAATTGTGGTGCATTAAAAATATTCATTTTTAAGGGAACATGTCTTATTGGCTAAATTTCCAACTCTGTCCAAAGGCAATAGGGTAGTGAAGGGTGGTAGGCACTGGAAGGGTGAGAGGAGAGAGAGACTGAAATGCCCTTGAGGTCCTCCCAGAGATGCCCTGGAGTGAGGACCATCAAAAGTACGTTGCACTCAAATAGGTTGGAGACTGTTCTCCACCATGACAAAGAGGTTGCAAGCCCAATACTGTGCTTATGAGAAGGCAAGGTCACGCAGCAGCGCGACTGCAACTGCAATAGGGGCAGGTCAGTGAAGAGTTATATGGGGAGATGGCAGGGGAGGGTCGGGTACCAAGCACCTCGTTCACCACCAGACTTGCAATGAATGAGGCCACCACCTCCTTGTGAACAGACGCCAGGGTTGTCTTAAGAGTGGAGGCCGCGATGATGCCATCAACAAGCAAAGACAACACAGCAAACAGAAGGCTTACTGTTTTGATGCCAGGGTACGGTATACATATTTCGTGTCACGACGGCCATTGTAAGTGGTGACCGTGCCATGTGAAGTAGCTAGGAACCAGAGCCTGCACTAATTACTGCCTGCTAAGGAGGTTGAGAGACTCTCCGACTAGGAGCGTCTATGACTTATGGTTTAGGTTACTGCACGATACCTACCGTCTGTGTGAGCCTGTGGCTACTTGCTGATCCAGTTTCAACTACTTGCAGCTTTTTAACATAAGAGTTAGAGACGTTGGGAGCCAAACTGGGCCCATAAGTAATGACGGACCGAATGAGAGCCCTATAAGTTAGGATCAACGTTTCCTTCTGCTGGCCCTAGCTAGTTCTGGCTAGGCCTTTACAGAAGTTCAATTAGGAATCCTAACGGACGCCCAGTATTGGGTAGTTGTCAATGGAAAAAAGAGATTCACGTCAAGTGTTTCCTGGGCCTATTTCTGCCGCACGAACCAGTACGTGTGGTTTTTCCAGGGGATGGTGCTGTCAGAGTTGACTTACCTTTACTTCATGCAGAGGAAAGGCGAGACAGCCAATGAACTACGTTTTGATTAAGCAGTCCGCCTTGGAGGCCTTTCCTTGTTGAAGCTCACTGCAGTAGCCTGGGCCAGAGGCAGTACGGTACCTAGGGCCGAAGCAGTAGATCTGCCTTTCTTGAAACCATGTTGATGATCCACAGTAGGCATGGCAGCAGATGGCTGGGGAAGGATGAGCCTCTCAAGCGACTCAGCCGTTGGGCATAGCAGGCAAATAGGGCGGTAAGAGCCGCCTACATAGGGCGGGACCGGATGGATGGGACACAAGACTCGTATTCTAAGTTGAGGATCAAGCTCAAGGTATCCAGACCCCTACGTGCCTACTAGGTTCCATAATTGGAGAATGGTGAGGTCGTTGGCACTGGAATTCCCGCCCCGAAGCAGCGCTCTCTGAACGGAGTATATGATCTGCCTAAGGGGTGATGCCGGCGGATACGACGACGTAGTCTGCATAAAGTGGGATTGAAGTGGTGCACTGGAAGAGCAAAAAAGCCGTAGAATTGTTGTGAGATTGCAAATCTAGAGAGTTCCAACGGTCAAGAAGTCTAACTGGTTGGTTCGGGATTATCTGTCTGCGGTTGCCTCTCTGGCGAACTCTGGGCTCGAATGGAATTGAGCATAGTGGTAGCTGTGTTGTTGGTCATTCAGTTATTATTTCTGAAAGCTTGATTAATGCTGTTATTTATAGACACTGCTGAATTTGTATCCGGAGTGTATATAGCTAGCAGTCATTATCTGCTGGTCTAAATACACAGTCCATTGGCTTAAATGTCTCAGCAACGTTTAAGAGAAAGTGGTGTTACGAACTAGCTCCATTAGCTACTTCAGCAATTGTCTACTAGACGACCGTGGCGCGCATGCTGTAGTTTGCTTTGTATTAGCGTCATGTTACCTTGTTGTCCGGAAACATTCCCCGTGAATAGACAATCTCTTGGACTAATTAATAACTTAATATGTAAATGCGAGGTTCAGCTGTTTCCACTCTTGATATTGAATTTTGTTTTGATTTTAATGATTTGAGTTCCACCAACAAGGCGTTAGTGTCAAGTGCTCCCTAGTGTTCTGCTCTGAATGAATGTAGCTATATAATACCTGACCTGGCTAAGTATATCTCTATTATTGCAGTTGGCTCTAGAAAATTAGAAAAATTAAGGCTTTTATTCTGTAATAGAATTCTTGTCATGTAAAGGAGTTGTATGATTGGCTACTTATTGTATCAACTAGCGAGTTCTTAATGCACCAATGGAAACGCTCTAACCCTCAGTAATATTGTATGCAAGGTTACGGAGTCGGAATGGAAAAAAGTTCTCTTCCGACTCCTGGATCTAGCCATTGTCCGATTTCCAGCTCCTTGGACCCCAAACACCTCCCAATCATAATGACCGCATGTTTGACTCAAAATATTCAACAATATAAATTCATTTCCACGACTTGCATTCTGCAACCCTGATTGTATCACTTCTTTTTCCTTTTCCTGTCAAAGGAAAAACATGAAAACATGGAATTATAATTTCTGAGGACTATGTAGAGCAACTTTATTCCACTATATATATCGCTATCCGAGGCACGCAGTAAAATCCATAGTCACTTGATTTTGCTTGTGCCTTCGTTTATAATATTCAATGAGTAATAAATAGAGCTATTGAGTTGCAAATTATTATTGGCTAGTTTTGTAAATACAATTAGCTGCTTGAATTAATGCTACCGTTATAGTGCATAGTGCTTGCATTTTGTTTGGATCCGTATCTTTGTGGTTATAAATTTAACTGATCACACGCTTGTTGTTTAACCTTTTTGATTTAAAAACATAGCTACATATTATAGGTTCTCATACTTCCATAGAGCTATTCTTACTTTCATCATTATCACCCGCGAACGAAGTGAGGGAGGTGATAATGTTTTTATTGAAGATTTAAGTATTTGTATATATACAGTATATATGTCTGTCCTCCCAATAAGTGGTCGAAGGAGTTGAGCAATGCTCATTTTTTTTTGCAGGGTGTCTGGTGGGTTGCCTGCAATGTGACCCATGCCAAAAAAAACTAGGATTAGCTGGCCATGAAAATTTAATGACGGCATGAAATTTGCTCTCCTCCCAAAAAAGTAGGAGTTACGCTATGTTCATGATTTTTCGCATGGAGTCTGGCGGGCTGTCCTCGATGTGACTCACGCCAAAAAACTAGGATTAGCTGGTCATCAAAAATGACGGCGATGAAATTTGCTCCGACCGCGGGTGATGGTCTTACGCCACGAGGCGTTCTAGTTTTTTTTTTTATGAAGTTGTACTCCTATTTTGGGTCATACCACTGCAAAACCTATGATAGGATGCAGTGTTCTAATTGGTCATCATCAAGCCTGACAAGCTGAGCCTGACTAACTGAATAAGATTTGAAAAATGAACCCAGATAAGATAACGACTGAGATAATGTGACTTGGAGATCATAGGGTCACTCGTAGTGAATAAGAATTAGATGTTCGTGTTAGACTCACCCAGACTATAAATTAAATTCTCTAAACTGAGACATAGAATGAACTGGAAATTTCATGTGCAGGCTCGTTCCACTGTGCTAACATTGGGCACGTTCCTATTGAACTCCGCTCATCTCGGGTGAACGATGGTATCTGTGACTGCTGTGATGCTTCGGACGAGTGGGCCAGTGGGGCCTCCTGTACTGATCAGTGTCAGGTATGTGGCTGCGTCTGTGGGGCTTTGTATCGAGTCTCTGACTATATTCACTGCACCAGTTGTAACTATGCTACTTGTAGAGGAAACCTTAGACTCTATATGCCGTGTCTCCTCCTCCCCCCAGAGATGAACGAGGCTTATAAATAAGGAAATGAGCCTGGTAGCCGCTGGTGGCTTGCTATATAGACTGAATGCACCTCTCAAGGGGCATAGGATGGGCCATAGGGTTAGGTTAGTTTAGGTTCGCCCATCCTATGTTATGGGGAGTAGCGCCCACCGGGGGGTTTGTGTAGGTTACCTTAGCCATTAGTTAGGCCTTTGGGACGTCTGTCTTTCGTGCCCACTTTGCTTCATTCAACTTTCATGCTCTTTCTAATCTTACTGTTGTCTGTTCTTCCTCTTCTTTCCTGACTTGCTATTCCCATGTGCGTTGATCCTGTGTGGGAACACGTACGTGCTTGGGTTCCCCGTTTTTCTATCGCCATACTATACCGGTATGTCCCTCCCATTTCCTCTCTTAGAAAAGCTTACTGGCTACTAATTTAGGGAGGCTTAAATCTCCTTATAATGCCTAATACCTGTTAGTTCTGTGATTAGTCGACTTTACATTTAGTATTTAATAATAAGACTGGATGCAACCTAAGCTAACATGTGTTACGCCATCAGTGCAAGTTTAAGGTTGGTTGCATCAACAAGTTGTCCAGTGATTGGTTTTGCAAATTGGATTTTCCGTGTTTTAGAATAGAAATGAGTGACCGCAGTTGTTAAACAAGGTGCAGTATAAAGTTTTATTCCAGGCTCAATGCAGCTGAAATATTTAATGAACGTCAACAGACCTCTAGAGATAGCTACTGTATTATCAAGGGCCCTAGTTTTTGGTTGGTTTACGGCAATATGTTGGTGACCCAAGAAATGACAGAGCTGAGTGCGACGGCGGCTGCCCCTGGAGAAGTGTACCTAACCAATATTATTGCATGACACGACAGTACCTAGTTAGTTATAGGATAATGTTAACAATAACAAATGAAAAATTACCCTTCAGGGGTCAAATGATAGGCTTATGTCCATTAGGTTCTTCCATCCTATTTTTGGGGGAGCAGCGACACCAGAGGAACACTGCAGTCTCTAGGTTACCTTAGCCTTAGCTAAACCTTCGGGACGTCATTTCTTCGTCTTTATTTCCTTCTTCTTTGTTTCCTTCTTCTATCATACTTTTACTGTAGGCTCTAATGTTACTTTCCTCTGTTCTTCCTCTTCTTTCCCGACTTGCTGTTCCAGCGCGTGAATTTCCCTGCCACAATATATTTGGGCATCACGCACCCAAGGGTCGCCAGTGCCTTTTCCGCAGGAGATGTTGCAGCTTGCCGCAGTTCCTGCTGACGAGGTTAGTTTTTTTTTCTGTAAAGTTAGGTAAGCTGTCAATACTTCCCCTTCTGTTTCGGGAGGTGGGCTGCCGACCTAGGCATTCCTCACTAGACTTCTACCTTCTTGTATTTCGTTTCCTTCCCCTGTGCGGCGTAGCTGAGCGAAAGCGTTCAGCCGTGCCCGGGGTTGGAGATGTTCAGCTTGCGCCTTTTCCTTGTCACTAGCGCGCTGACCACTCCGAGACCTCCCAGCAGAAAAGCCGAGACAAAAATCGTTGACAAATTAAAACGCGCCCTAGTGGCGCACGAGCCTGTGTTAAACTACAGGAATAGTTAAGCGCGATATAGACATTGTGTCCCTGATGCGCTAGTAGAACTTCTACTATGTACTACTGTTCCTGCGCGTGACTGTTGATCGTGCGTGGGAACACCCTCGTACCTGGGTTCCACGTCTCTCTCAACATACATACTATATGTCCTTTCTTCCTTGAAGCGTCCAGAGTCAGAGGGGCGAACCGACCAAAACAAAAAGTGGAAGAAAAATGCAACTTTAATTCTATCGTATTTTTGTATGTAAATGCCTTATTATTCAATACTACATCTAATATACTAAATTTTTACCCGTTTAATCTTCTGAGACCAGAGAAAATCATCTAAGTCAATTTTTAATCTGTAAAAAACGAGTAAAAAATCACCCACATTTTCTATTATAATAAAAATGCAACATAGACATAAAAAATATATGTCATAAAATGCTTGCAAAAAGATAAAAATAAAGTTATAGAATACCCATTTGCAGATTTTAATATCTAATGCCTTTAATTACTAGTAAAAAAAACGAAAAGTAGGGTTTTTTTTTCTTTGTTATCACTGAACTGCGGAGGTATTAATAACATTATTTGATAATCTTAATGCTAAAATTAATGATTAGGTACTCACCATTGTGTGGAGTGGTCAGAAGGCTTGTGGTGGTGGTAGTTTTGGGTGGGGGTGGTTGGGGAGTAACCCATTCAGCACAGGTTGGAGACAGAAAACCTTCTATTTTTCCTCTATAAGATCGCTTTTCGTGTTGTAACTTGTATACACATAGAGAGGAGGGTTAGGCCCTTCGCGATCCGTAGCTAACTCCAAACCGATAAAAGTGGTCGGTTCGCCCCTCTGATTCTGGACGCCTCAATTATGTCTTCCTCTATGTCAGTTTCCTCAACAGAGGCGAGGTCATAGAGTCTATGAGATCGCCTTTGTTGTGGAAAGTTAAGCTAAAACTACTCAATACTATACGGCAAGGACGTGTAAGACCAAAGTGGCTGGTATTGATGGGTTACAAGGTACTTATATGCTAGTACACTATCACTCACTGCACACTCTTCACCTACCACAGGAGCTGGGTCGAGCTGCACGAGAGGAGGCGCAGCGGAAAGAAGAGGAAGCCAAGAAAGGCTACACACTCAAGCTTGGCATGATAGAGCAGGGCAAGAACATGAAACAGGAGAGGATTGTAAGCTTTGAGTCTAAGTTATAATTTACGCCATTGTCAAACTATTTTCTTGCTATTCATTGTCTTAGTTGTGGAAACAGAGGCTTAAGGTACTCAGTAATAATGATGTCTTGGTATCGCTAAGTACCTATATATAGCAAGTGTGCTCGTGTCTACGTTGACTTAAGTTAGCACATTCTGCTATTGACTGCTTTTTTAATGTAGGTACCTATTTAGTGTGGACCGGTGGATAACTAATAAGCCATTCATAAAAACCTCACAATGACTTAGAGTTGATGTTACTGCCCTTATCGCACAATTGTGTACTTATAGTACCGTACCCATTCACATGTTGGCTCACATTCTGGGATATTAATCATCTTTGAGCACTTGAAATTCGCTTGAAGACGCGTTTGAAAATCAAATTTAGATGGAATTAATACGCTCGAGGAAATTTGCTCTGAAATCGGGGAAAGTCATTAGAAAAAGTAAGAAAAATTATTTTCGTTTGATATTATTCACTGTATACTTAAAATATAATTCAGTTAGGCTTGTTAGCGTACATTGCCGATATCTTTAGTTATAGAGCAGAGTTGTCCAATATTACTAAGTAGAATATTATTGCTGCTCAGTTCGTAATCAGTATCTCTCTGTCGATATCATAACAGGACAGAGTTGCGCAGCTGCAACTTGAGCTGCAGCAGGCGGAGAGTGTGGCGGCAGAGCGGGAAGCTGCCAAGGCCGCTGCTGAGGAACCAGAGTCCGCTGCGCTGGAGAAATACAGAGAAGCCGAGGATGTTAAGAAAGAAGAAGAAAAAGCTGCAAAATTGGCAGAAAGCGAAGCCGAAGCCCGGGAAGTATTCGATGGTCTCGACACGGACAATGATGGCCAAGTGACCCAGCAGGAGATCCAAGCGGACACGACCTATGACACCAACAGGGACGGCACCGTGTCTCCTGAGGAGGCCACTGTGAGTGTTGTATCAGTTGTACTCGCTACGCTTGCTGCCTGCCTGTTTTTCTCATTTATTCTATTCTCCTCCATCTTAGAAATAACTTACTGACGTAGGAAGTAGCAATATTTTTTTCTTTATGGAATAAAAAATTGTGTTAGACTCCGGGTAGCCTTTCTTATATCTTTCATGAACTGAATAACATTCCTTTGTTTCATTTCCCGGAGACGAAGGAAGGCAGAGAGAAGAAAAATTTTATCTGAGCACTTAGTGCTTCCCTCGCAATATTCTCTTCTGATCCCTTCCAATGGCTTCTTTTCGCTTTTTGCTACTTTTCGCTTCTGTGACGTCATCACTCCCCTCCATCCCTCTGGGGGGATGCTGCTCTATATAAGGCGGCCTGGAACCGAGGGTTTTCTTGGATCGTACGGGTAGGAGTGATGACGGACGAAGGTTTGACTGCGTGTGTGGGAGGAGGAGGTCCTCGGCCAACACAATTTTTCATTCCATATAGAATAAATATTGCTACTTCCTACGTCAGTAGGCGTTATTTTTTCTTCATGTCATTTCAAAATTGTGTTAGCCTCCGGGTAGCCTTCGCGATTTCAGACCCTGCCTTTGTCCGAGGTAGAATATGGGAAGGAGGAGTAGTCAATTGGGAAATGAAAGAAAGGTCAAAGAAATCCCTTCTATTCCGAAAGGGAAACGTCCCAAAAACAGGGATAAGAGGTTCTAAGGGTGTATATACCACAGACTTGTCTGAAAAAAAAAAAGCAAAGTACAGTAGATACTAATACCTGCCTCTTTCTGCAACAGAGAAAGAGGACGTCAGGTGACGCGAACCATCTCGGTGGCTGTACAGTTTAGAGTGTGCAACTGAGCGCCCATATCCTCGCGTGTTGTGACTGACGGGCGGGTAAGTATGAGGGCCCCCCGGGTAATGGCTGTGGCAAGCTAGGGGAAGGAGCTGTGAGGCATTCCCCGCAGCTGGAGAGATAGTTGAGTGACTCTTGGTGGGACTGGCATGTTGCTACCCACTGGAAGTGCCTGCCACCATGTACCGGAAAAAGGAAGTCCGGGGACGTTGGGTTGCGAGGTTAGAACAGGAACCCGAGCGGTGGGGAGGACGGCTTGTCATCTGTGGGCAGGGCCTAATCTGGGTGGTAGCTAGTTGCCAATACGCTCGCTCCCTTGCCGGAGGCACGGGTGAGCAAGACAGTTTTGTGGGGCTAGTGACTTCGATGCCCCTAAGGAAGCCTTAGTTTGGTGGGTAGTAGAGGAACTGCTTTCTCGACAGCGGGGTTGACCCTGCATGAGAGCGTGGGCTCAGGAGCTAGAAATGTGACCTGCAGCAACCTGTGAGAAACTGCAACCTCTATTAAGATTGAGGAGGGATACGAGATGCTTCATCCGAGAATCCTCCTTGCGTAGTCTTTAGTAAGACTGAAGCTTGGCCTTTACCAAAGGGAGGAGCCACTTCGGCGGAAGGAGAACTCAGGGACCAGGGCTCCCGTCCCGATCAAGGGTGTAATAACCCACGGCCATCTGGACTGGATGAAGGAGAGGTAGAGAAAGCTTACTGTTCTGGTGTATTGCCACTCAATAAGCAGCCTGACTCCGGCCATCTGATTTGGTGTTCAGCAGAGTGGGAATGTGGGACACATAGAAGTGGGATCCCCCTCTGCCAGCGAATGGGCCGTATATATAGTTGAAGAGGCGAGAGAAAAGGTTAGACGGGTCGTGTTGACTGTGGTGAACGTGTAAAGTCTTGGCCGTTATGAGAAGAAAACTGCCTCGTGGGAATCTCGTTCCCAAGGAGTTAGCTGACCGGTATGCCTTTTCTTTTCCAGCCACGAGGGGGTGTCCACCTGCAGTAAGACCGAAGCGTGAGCGTGGTGGAGGGATTCCACCTGCTTGACAGCGGGTCCGTGAGACCACGGCAAAAGCGCCTGACTTGGATGAAGGACAGTTAGGGCTTGTTCGTTCCTGGCCAGGGCCAATCGAAGGTATAGGTAATAGCAGGGGTAGCAGGTGGAGCGAGAGTCTAGAGGGAATAGAGTGAGTGCGAGTAGCTGAGGGAGAGAAGTGCCTTAGCGTTAGGAAGCTGAGGAGCCGATGGGGGGAAACCAGCTGGGAGAAATATTCCTGCCAGTTAGGAGGCGGGAAGGAGATATCTAGGTCCAAGGGAGCCCCTTCTTCTGAAGGTCGGTGGGTCCGAAGGCTCCTTACTGCTGTGGTTGGGTCCTCCGAAGTCGTCTTGTACTAACTACCTGACTGTATGTTTGCATTACAGGCTATTAACGAATTTATTTGGATCAATTACAGTGCAGACTAGAATGCCTCGTAGCATAAAGTACCCCCGGTGGAGGCAAGTTCAACGCCGCCATTTCTTATGGACAGCTTTCTCTAGCATTTTGGCATTTTTCACATCTCAGTCAACCAACCGTACTGTTTGAAAAAGGTTGTGATGATGGCTCTACTTCTTCTGCCTTTTTTCAGGTGACGTTACAGATTCAATGCCGTTATTTTTTATGGCCAGCTAAGTCAAGATTTTTGCCATTTTTTACATCTGTCAACCCACCTGGCTACCTGAAAAAATTGTTATAACTGAACTCCTACCTCTTTTTGGATGGACAGACAAAATTTATCACCGTCATTCTTGATGGCCAGCTAATTCTAGTTTTTTAGCATTGGTGATATATAGGTCAACCCACTTGACTCCCTACAAAGAACTATGAACATTACTCTACTCCTCCCTCTTTTTGGGTGGACAGACAAATATACTTAAATCTTCAACAAAAACATCATCGCTCTTCGCTTCACTCGCGGGATATAAATATTGTAGACTGCAATAAGATTAGCATTGTGAAAGAACATGCAATGCTCTAGGCCATTGTATTGCGTAGTAATACTTGCGTATAATCATGTTAAACAAGCGTTATCAGTGCACCTTTTACGAAGCCAAGTTCAGCACAGCAATTACCTCTGGTCTCTTGTCTGGGTTAGAATCAGTTTTCTTCCTGGAATTTTGTATTTCATCATGGAAATATAATGGAATTTTATTTTCTTCAAATGCTGGGAACCGTGTGCTTGTTTATTTACTTGTCACGTTTATATGCATGTGTCTTGTTTGACACAGCTTCTTCGCTTTTAAACGGGAAGAAATTCGAAGGATGAATATAATAACATACCTAGGCGGCAGTAGACTGTATCTGTGATATGGAATTTAAACCTGATCTTGCTTGCAAGAACGGGCACACTGGCAATGGAACTGAAATATAACATATAAATTGACTTTGCTTGCAGCCTGGGTGTTGACTAGTCGTTAGAGAAGCAAAGAATCTGTTTATAGTGAGCCGTATGGGCAGCTCCTTGACGGGCAGGAAAGGACGGCCGAATAGCGTGTGGTCTATGACCAGCTAAATAACACCTGCTTTAATGAGAAAGCAAAGACGATCGTGATGACGACCCAACGGGTCACGGGTCGTTTAGTAGCATACATTTCTCATACCGAAATGAGAAGGACCCCTCACAGGGGGCGTTCTGCTGATATAGTTTGGCAGCGGGTGGAAGCGGCTGCTCCGTTCCCAATTCCTCGGCAGTTACCTTGTTGTGCAGGACTTTGAATCCGAAGGTGGTCTAACGAATGTTATACCCTGGGCTCAGATAGGGACTCGTTAGCGGCTCTGGGAGGTCCGTAATCAAAAGCAATCATCAGAAGGTTGAGGGCGATGATGTATCGAAATTCAAAAGTTAGACAATGTAATGTTGACGGCATTCTTACCGCCAACCTAGTCATGAAGCCCGGTACCCTGAGAAGAGTGGGCGGATCTCGAGCATTCAAGTAGAGGGAACGTGATGCGCCGACACCCCTCACGATACCCCAGAGGTCGGCTTTCGGAGTTCGCAGGGAGCAATGCCTGTGGGAGGCTCCGCGTAGCTCAGTACGGGGATTTGATGATCAGGGGGTGCGGAGGGGGGGGGCGTGGTTGGTAATCGGCGGATATATTCTCTGAGGGAGAACCATGGGTGTCATACGAAGGATGGGTATGTCTGGGGCAACCGAATCGCTATCTGAGTCTGGGTTGGGATAGTCTCGAACCAGACTAAAGAACTGATGGTCGTGCCCGTTTCGCTCCAAAGGAGCGGAAGAGTGCTTGGTTTGGAGTTTCTTAGGGAAGGACGGAATATCCGCTCTGTTCCGTGGCTTAATTCCGCTGAAAGGTCTGGATAGTTAGGGTTTGTACCGAGAATCCTCGAATGGAGCAGAGACTCGTTTTGGGGGATCCTTTATTTCTTCGAGGTCGTAGGAAGACTAGTTGGGTCTCTCGAAACCGAGTGATCTGGTGTAGTTTTCGAGTCACAGTGTTACGAGGAGAGTGGCAGCCAGAGTAGAGGGAGGGGCTCTGCTTTCGGAGGGTCCGTTGAGAGGAGTAGATAAGCTCCCCTCCCAAGTGGTGATACCGCGTTTAGCGCTTATGGCCCGTCGCAGTACCTATAGGCCCAGTACCAAATCAGAGTCGACTGTGAGCCGTACGCTACTTGAGTGGGGAGTGCAATGGGTTGGTGGCCCCTGAAAGCTGCCTGAGATTTCTTCCTCACAGGGAACCATGTATCTTGCAGATAAGGGTAAAGAAGGTTTATGCATCGCTCTGCCATGGTAAGGCAGCACCTGATGTTCTTTGATACGGTACCTGAATTGGTTGCATGCTAAGGGCACAAGAGGAGTGATCTTGAGAACTTCTCAGTAAACTAAAGCTGGGGTAGGTGGGTTATCTGAGGACATGAGTCCCAGCTTGCCCACAGCCCCGACTTCTAGGGCCGAGGGTATGGAAGATGCTGTTCGTAGTAAACCTTCAGGAGTAGGCAAGCTGGGACTCATATCCTCAGATAACCCACCTATCCTACCTGTGCGGAGATCCAACACGATCTGAGGAACATCGGCTCCAGACCGCCTTATATAGAGTAGCACCTCCCAGAGGGATGGAGGGAGAATGATGACGTCACAGAAGTGAAGAGCAAAAAGAAACAAACGGAAGGGATCAGAAGAGAATATAATATTATTGCGAGGCAAGCACTGGGTGCTCACATCCAAGTTTTCTTCTACTCTCTGCATTCCTTCGTCCCTGGGAAATGAAACAAAGGAGTGTTATTCAGTTCATGAAAGATACAAGAAAGGCTACTGGGAGGCTAACGCAATTTTGAAATTTCATGAAGGAATAATATAAGCCATAGTAGAGCTCATCAAGCGAAAATTTCCCAATAGAGAAAAATGTCCTGAAACGGAAACTGTGGCAGCAGCCGATCTCATATTGAGTGACTGATAAAATGCTGTTGTGAAGTGGCTGGCTCAAGTTTATCTTGATAGTGTAGGAACTACTAGGTAGCTATATTGTTGGCTTGTTGAGCACTACCTAATGGTGGTATTTGGACATTGAAGAATGTATTTAGAATTACTTATTGGTGTTGATGCCATTCAATTCTCTTGCTAAATGAATCACCTCGGATGCCCGTAAAAATTTTTCTGTGCGTCAACTTGGCATTTTTCTTACTTCTGCTGACAGTCTTTCTTCTCCTTTTCCTCTTCTTTTCTTGCTTGCATGTTATTTCTCGTTGCTTGTTTTTTTCACTGCTTGACCATTGATCTTTTCAAGCATCGTTACCGAGACTTGGAAAAGTAACTGGAACAAATCGATACCGAACCTTCGTTATAGAAGTTAAAAAAGCTAACAGTTACAGACTGGTACAAATCGACCACAAATATTGGAGAGAATTTCATTATTTCCCTAAATTTAACCTGTCTAGAATCCTGAGGTTTCATTTTGATTATCTACATCATAGTGTTCATTTTCCAAAATGTTACAGTAGTCACAATTTGGAGTGTCGTTCTGATTAATTACCTACCGTCTAAGCAAAAGTTTTAGGTGTATGGATTGTTATTACGTATCTGTATGATGTGTATGTCTGTATTTGTATTATCCTTGTTATTCTCTTGTAACCTGTGCTGTTGCTTTTTCTTGATAGTTCATATGCCAAAGTACTTCACAGAGGTGACTCCGAGTCGTTAGCACCACTTAGACTCATCGCAGATTTCGCACCACGCATATAGCTAAATTTATATAGCTACCGTATGAAAAATAATAGAGATGTCTTCGCAATTATTTAGCCTCAAATTGCTTGTATTTATTTTGAATACGATATTATGTCAATTCTACACTTCAGAAAGGCCACTTGATGCAGTATATATGAAATTTCAATTCGAGCTCAACCGGAGTCACCACTGATATATTCTTCACTTGCTGTTTCGTGTTATGTTCCTGTGTTATTTTCTTGCAATGAATAATCCCTGACTAATTTGTGGTGCTGCTTGTTACGTGTGCATTTTTTTACTAGCTTAGCTGTTTGCCGTTATTTTTAGAGATCATTTTTGGTCATCATTTAAATTTCTTACTGCTTAAAGGCGGACTCACACGACAGTCTTTTGATTCAAGTACGCGTTACCTTCTCAGCGTCCGACTGTATTGTTGTGTCTTTGTAGACACCGTTGTGTGTATGGGAAAACATCAACTGAACTCTCAGCCTTCATGTCAGCTAGTAAAGTGTCTGCTATCTTTTCAAATGTGCTGCGACTTAGAATTCACGACGCCGTGCACTATTTTGCTGTTTAAAATAACACAGCAACGCATCTGGACGATCAGCAGGAAGAGTTCGCTCAAACGACCAGCGTGTGAACAAGTCATTCTGAAATTTTGATTTAACTAATTGTGTACACTGTATGTACGGGAAACTGTGATGTTTCACCCATTCCCTGTTCTGCAACATTCCATCTTTAACTATTATTTGTATTTTTGAAGTACCAGACATAGTTTTATTAGTATGTCTCATCAATCCTCTGAGTTGATTCCATCAATGTATAAAGAGGAGAAGAGACACTCTTCCACTTTTCTTGGATTTCATATTAACTATGTAATGCTAATCCTGGATGTCGTATAAGTTTAATCTTCAATTCCCTGCTCTAAATTGACGTGTTGCAGGCATAGTTTCTAATCCTATTTTGTGTGGGCTGTTGTTGTGTGTCCTTACCAGTGGCTCCCAGACAAGGCAGACTCCATGGTGCTGCAAAGAATTTTTCATTAAACAAATTGAACAGTTCGAACAATATGTTCGACATGCCAGTAGAATATACCATGTGCAAAATAACCCACTCTCTTGGGATGAAGTAGAGAAAAACTTGTAAGTGTTGCCGTTTCGCCCAGTGTTGCGGAGAGTCGAAGAAACCAAGGTCTGTCTGTTTACCCTAAGGCCCGGCAAGGTTTAACTCTAATTCACTGGATCACTTAAACCTCTGACTCTTTACTCTTTGATGAAATGAAACCTTTGACTCTTTACGACTCTAACTCGTCAAAAAAGAAAAAAAAACTTACTCCTCGTCACTTCTATTTTCACCCGACATTGACTCTAGTGACAAGTTAATTTCTGACTCCAGGTCAGATTCCCGGTGCCGAAGAATGTCTAACGCCGACTCCGCAACCCTGGGCTGATGCAGGCGGTGGGCAGAAAAAACAAATCCAAAGTTTAGCTTTGATCCTGAAGTATTTGTTATAGCTACAAACTTTTGAATTACTAACTCGGTGGCAGAAATGCTCATCATTGCAGATAGACGTCGACGATACTGTCTGACCTTGAACCATTCATTATTCACAACACTGCCTGATATGGAAACTTTGACATCATTTCTCGGATTGTCTCCAAATATCCCTAAAACGCCCAGAAGTTTGACTGTTTGGTTCCACTGATGGTTTAGTGCACACGCACCCCCCTGCTGCTGCGGTATGTTACCGGTGCTGTACCGAATTGCGTGGCTTGCATTTACAAATGGCATTTGTGTCGTTGCATGCTCCCTGAACAGTTCTACACCCAGCACGAGGAATTCCTTGACTTTGCGTCCTTCTACACCAAAAGCTGGCGGCTCATGCGCCCCGCTTATCTCTTTGCCAAGAACAAGAAGACCGGGGGCGCCAATCCTTCCTTATTCACCCCTCCCTCCACTCCCCCTCCTCCTCCTCCACCTCCTCCTCAACAGGTAAGTGTTTTCCGTGGCAGCTTAAATGCCGTTGAGGTGCAAATGGTAATATGTACATGACCCGACGTGTGTGGAGGCGTTGATGCAGTCACAAGATGTAGCTTACGACCAGCGGGAGAACCAACTAGAAGTTTCGATGTCTTTCGTCTGTACAAGTAATAGTCGATTGCAGTTGCATGTAGTTATCTCTTCCTATAGAGCAGTTAAAGTCAAGTAACATGTACAGAGCTTCACTAAAAGACCTCCGGTAGTGATTCAACAATACTATCTTGTTAATGCTTCTTGACTTACAAAGTTATAAACATGTGGAGATGTGAACCAAATAGACTTGTAGTCCGTAATCTTAACTAAAGGTCAACGAGAAAATTGTGCAAGGATGAATGAAACAATCAAAGACACCGTACTTGGAATCAATGCTTCTACTAAATTGCGCTTACAGCATCAAGCTTCACCTGAGCTTCCATTCATTCTCTTTATTTACTTGACCAGGTGAGTGCTTGATTATTTGAACAGTTTTTTGTGTGTTAACAAAGCAGTGATGTATTATGCTTTTGTGTGTTTAATTTCCTACGGACCGTTTGATGTGACGTTGTTTTAATGATATGAGTCCGATACTAAACTTAATAGTGATTCTTTAGTTTCCTTTCATGTTGCTGCAGCATCCCCTACTTCATTTGATGCAATATTTAGCGATCTACTTTTAACGGAATGTCTTGATGTTAAGCATCTGTAGTTTTACATTATTCTTAATCAATATTCTGTAGCGTCTGCACTTTTATGCTAGTAGAATAAACCGAGTATATATCTTTAGATACGGTATACTGTACAATGTCCTGGGACTTGACTCTAGTGATGTGCTTTGATACTGTTGATGTAGTACTGTGTAGTTTGTTTTATTTTATTTTATTTTATTTTATTGATTTAGCACCCAGACCTACAATTTTGATGTGGTATCTTAACCTATTATTTCTTTTACACTCTGATTTATTCAGGCTTTCTTGAATAGCATTCGTACGTATTCTCTTTCAGTGTTTTGACATGCCCACATGAAAGTATTTTCAGCATCTTCTTGATGCATTCTAACCTCAATATCTGTGGGTTTTTCTCCTACATTCGCCCATTATATGTTATGGGAGCAGCGCCCCTTAGGGGACCCTGTAGGTTACCTTAGCCGTTAGATGGGCCTTCGGGGCGTCTGTCTCTTGTGCCCACTTTGCTTTCTTTCCATATCATACTCCTACTGATCTTTCGTTCATCTGTTCTTTCTCTTCTTCCCCGACTTGTTGTTCCCATGTGCGTTGATATTGTGTGGGAACACCCTCGTGCATCGGTTCCATGTGTATATCGTCATACTATATGTCCCTTCTTTCGCCCTCTGTGATATCGCCTCTATGGCCCTCATGGGTATATTCTGGCGGGCCCTTTCCCTGCCACAATATATTTTGGCCTCACACACCCAAGGGTCGCGAGTGGGGATGTTGCTTGTCACAATTCCTGCTGAGAAAGCTAGTTTGTTCGGTTAGGTAGGTTCTCTATATATCCCCTTCTGTTCCGCGAGGTGGGCCGCCGATCGAGGTGGCCGACCATTTCCTACGGAACTCCTACCTTCGCCCGTGCGGAGACGACGGATGGGGCCAGCCACACAGACATTTCTTTCTTTTGTCTGCTTTTCGTTTCGTTTTTCGTCTCTTACACGGTACCGTCCGGCTGAGCGAATCCGTTCAGTCGAGCCGTGTAGCGTTAGAGATGCACGTACTTTATAAATTTGAGACACAGAACACACTTACGTGAGTTCACCGTCACTCTCTACCTCCTGGCAGAAATACTGAGACAAAGTATTTGACCTTCAGCGCAATGCGGCTTAGATTCGCTGCTTTAGCAAACTTTCTTACTAACCTTGATATCGCCTTTGTTGTGGAAACGGAGACTTAAGCTTTTGAATATAATAATAATAATTTCACCTACATATTATTTCTTTCCTTGCAGGTTGAAGAGCAAATTCCTCCTGTGGACCCCGTAAGTGTTGAACTTCTTTTTTCATCATGAATATTCTTCTTAAGTTGAAATTGGAGAAATGGATTGTGATTCTAAAAGCATGATTCCACAGAAAGTCAATTGGTGTAGCACAGGTAGCTGTGGTACCTACTATCGCGCAGCTAGCCTAGAACTCAAACCATATAGCTATGGCTACTGTTAAGTACTAGATACATTTTACCCAAGGATTATGAGACTAACCGGTTAAACCACGGGGCGGGGCCAAGCTGTACTGCATCATGGGAAATGGGCTTGTGACGTCATAAAACCTAGTACGTTTACCAGTTGCTATTTTGCATGGTTTCTTCATCATTTCATTTGGGCCTCCAGAGTGTCCTACTACACGTCCTACAATCTTTTTAGTTGCACAAAAATATATATCAAAGCGTCTACGAACTTTTTTAGCTCTCTGAAGGATAAAATTTTAAAGAACTTTGGTTACAAAGCTTGTAAACGAGCAGATGAATTTAAACAAGATTTTTAAGAAAAACATTAAAGGGCCAAAGAAACAGTTTACTCTCCTTCCGGCGAAGTAATATTAAAGTAAAAGTCTTTACATAATACGCAGAAGCCATACAATTGCTCGGTAAAATTAGAAAAAAATACATCAGCTGCTTTACGCTGCCCGCGTTACAGCAGTAGAGTGGCGTCCGCCTCGCGTTAATTAACTAGCAAAAAAAATTACTTGGCTGTATTCCACAACATACCTAAACTGTCTTACAGAATGATGTTGTTGAAACTGGCCAATAGTAAATCCATAATTTTTCAAATGATGCTGTAGTTTTTACGATTAGGAGAGGCGGATATGTCAACGACGCGTACGCGACGGCACAGCTTAAGCCCCGTCCAGACTACCGCCCAAATCTGTCCACTCTATGGCGATTTCGCTGATCGCTGCGAATTTTCGTCATCAAATCGCAGCTTTTTAGCGTTTTTCGCGACCGTCCAGCTTGCTGGATATTTTTGCGCGCTTTAGGTTGCGAACAAAGCAGGCTCACCCAGAAGTATTTTGTTCCTCTCACGCAATACGAATAAATCAGGCGCTACATGAAGTTTTCTTGCTTCTTTATAGATATTTTAAAAGCCTTAGCTTCTCTGAGTTCTAATTTACTGCTAATTTAACGAGCACTATGAAACTTCACTGCAGTACTGACACTTGTGTCGAAAACGGAGTTGACGGTAAATATTTTATCGACATTTTGTGGCTACACAGTTGTGCTTTTTGGCGTCACAGTAGCAGCATGCTTCCGTTCTCAGCTCTAACACCTTGTATCGCTCGCATGTTCGATGCCCAGCCAGGCACTTGAGCTCTTTGCAGATCTTGGTGTGCTGACTCGGCAGTTGTGTGTGCATGCACGGCGCCGTGGCGGAACTGCCTTCCTCAGAGATGAGGGGGTGGGGGGTCACGGGTCATTTGTTCCTTCCGTCAAATTGGCACCAAATATTTCTTGGTGACCCGAGGTCGACTGCGACTACACTTACTCATCTGGGGCCAGTGGGCCTATATCCGCAGCACAAACCAGTGCATGTTGGTTTCCCAGGTGAGGGTGTGGTCTAAGTTGACTTTACCTCTACCTTTATGAGACCAAATGCAATGTCCGAACACTTTGCACTACGTATGGGGAACAGAAATTGTGCGAGGAACCCGACCTAAAAATTTATTTACTTGATAACCTCTAAAACAATACCGAGTGCTAAAGAAAAGTGTGAAAATGTCAACCCAAGTTCAGTTGCAGTATGCGTTTTGCTGGAGAACGCCCAAAAAATAGTGTTTGTATTTAGAATCATTGCTTAGTCATAGTTGTGTCGATACTAGAAGTAAAATAAGTTATTAATAGTGACAAAAACTGCAGCTCCTTTGGACCAGGGAGCGTGAGCATGAAAGTTTTGCTGAACATCTGCGCTCAATAGTCAAGCGTCACTAGTCGCTACAATACACCGTGCGCCAGTGTGGACGCTGGTGCGAGATTTTCGCTGCGTTCTGTGAAATCGCAACGGCGTTTTTCGTACTTATGAGCGGTAGTCTGGACGGGGCTTAAGAGCAAAATTTTACCGACACTCTCCGACCGGGTGTATTCCTGTTACGGAAAAAACAACCTACATAATAATAAAATCTTATCCTATAGAGTGCTAAAAAAGTTCGTAGATGCTTTGATGCATATTTTTGTGCAACTATAAAGATTGTAGGACACTCGGGAGCTACCGATAAACGTACTAGATTTGTATGACGTCACATGTCAATTTCATATGATGCACTACAGCTTGGTCCCGCCCCGTGGGTTAACCTGTTGGTCTCATGATCTTTAATTTTACCCACGTTTGGTGTTTTACGGTTAACACGCTGTGCAGTTCACTACAAAGAGAGATCTTCTTTCATGCAATTGTGTAGCCACTGAAGAGGTTAAATAAGTTGTACATGTAAACAGTTTTTTGCCAGTACAGTAACATTTGAAGAGGATGTTACTACGGTGACGTTGTGTCTACTTTCACGCACAAGTATCATGGGTCACAAGCCTGCAGCCTGTAGGTACTGAGGGACAAATATTTTCACATGCATTTCAATAAACTTAACCGAACTGTACTAACTTATCCCGTAATATCGTAGTGTTGACGTCTTGCCAGTACATTGCTTCTTTGCAGAAGTCTCGCAATTCTGTGCTTTAATTTCATAAGGTTTATCACTCTCTGGCATTTGTTTCTCCTATGATAGTTTTCTCATGCTTCAGTGTTCCTGTAAGTTTCTCAAGTCCACAATTAATGAAAGGATTTGTTCTTATGTATTATAACTATAAACTAAGCTCATCAGCATCTGCTGCTCAGGAAATGGAGGATCCTGCATCTGATGAATCCCCGGAGGATGATGAAGATGATGATGATATTGATAATGATTATGATCCGGAGTTGGAAAATGTTGATGGACTCGATGATGACGATGGTGAAACTGAAGTGCCTGACGAAGCCTCTGAAGTCGTGTATGACGACGAGACGCAGGCTCTGGTAGACGGTGAGCTTATCCTTTTACTTCTTGTCATACTACGAGGTAGCTATCGGGTTAAATGTGAGCTGCGCGTCCGTTCGTTTTTCTGTCTTGCAACATTGTTCAGCAGCCAACGAGTCTTCAACAAATATCATTGGGGTAACATGTCTAGTACCCGTCCACCATGCTAGTATCTGTCCACCATGCTAGTATCTGTCCACCATGCTAGTAGCCGTCCACCATGCTAGTACCCGTCCACCATGCTAGTAGCCGTCCACCATGCTAGTAGCCGTCCACCATGCTAGTGGCCGTCCACCATGCTAGTAGCCGTCCACCATGCTTGTAGCCGTCCATCATGCTAGTATCTGTCCACCATGCTAGTACCTGTCCACCATGCTAGTATCTGTCCACCATGCTAGTAGCCGTCCACCATGCTAGTACCCGTCCACCATGCTAGTAGCCGTCCACCATGCTAGTACCCGTCCACCATGCTAGTACCCGTCCACCATGCTAGTACCTGTCCACCATGCTAGTACCCGTCCACCATGCTAGTATCTGTCCACCATGCTAGTATCTGTCCACCATGCTAGTATCTGTCCACCATGCTAGTAGCCGTCCACCATGCTAGTACCCGTCCACCATGCTAGTAGCCGTCCACCATGCTAGTAGCCGTCCACCATGCTAGTAGCCGTCCACCATGCTAGTA
>LQNS02276481.1:11897784-11919950 GCA_001587735.2 Parhyale hawaiensis | reverse complement strand
ATTGGTAAAATAAGAGTTTTAGATGTAAGAGCACTGGCATTTAGGATGTTTGGATGCTAACTAAATTTACTATGCGCGTATTTTCACAGTTGTTCGATATTCAGTTCAGTTCGATATTTGATGCATTACCCTACCGTTCAACTACGGAATCTCAGATGTCAACTTAGTCATTGCTCTTTTCTGCAGGTCGAATTAGACTCGGTAAAGATACTATGTCAGGCACAAGTTCAATATAAAAGAGTTCCAAGTTGGGGCTAGCCAGGCTACTCCCGCATTTCCGAGGGCGGCAAACTACTCGCCAAGATCTTGGCAAAAAGTGCCACACTGTGAAATGAGGTTCCACAGGTCGCAGCGCTCATAGGCGCCCGCCCGCATTTCCGAGGGTGGCAGACTACTTGCCAAGATCTTGGCGAGAAGTGCCACAGTGTGAAATGAGGGGCTACTCTCACTCACCCTTAGAGCAGACATAAGATAAGTCTATTAGCTAAGAATTTTTCAAGCAATAAGACACAGAAGGTATTTAGAAATAGAAACGACACTTGTGTATATGGGTTTAATAAATAACTAAGCAAGAAAAGCCGAGAATGCCTTTTTATTGTGCCTCTATACCCCGCATTTGCGAGGGTTGCAAACTAGTCGCCAAGATCTTGGCAAGAAGTGCCACACTATGAAATGAGGTTCCACAGGTCGCGGCGCTCATAGGCGTGCTGCCGCATTTCCGAGGGTGGCAAACTAGTCGCCAAGATCTTGGCGAGAAGTGCCACACTAGGAAATGAGGTTCCACAGGTCGCGGCGCCCAGCCGCCAGACTGGAATTCCACACTGATTTTAACTGCATCCGCAGTATTGGACAAATTCAAGCCGGTAAAATCACACAGAGTGGCAGAGACTTCCACAACACAAGTTGCAATGCTAGTTAGGCGTAGCTGCACTAGAATAGCTACTGGTACAATGTTCAATATAACTAATCAATATCTCAAAAATTAAGCATTTCTCACTGCTGTAGCTTATAACTTTGTGTTCAGCACATTAATATCTATAGGGATAATGGTCTCGAATGTCTAGGTTCAAATGTGGGTAATAGTAAAAATTTAGCTAGCTACCTAAAATATGATATGACCAAGAATTTTGTTTGACTGTTTTTCACAGAAATGTACACACACATAGTTATTATGTTAGCTAATGTGAAGAAGAGTATGGTATTTTTATCACATTTAGGCTGCTGTGATATTTGGCATCTTTCACACCACTGAGGAAATTAAACTATTATCCTACTTTTAATTAACAATAATTATCATTTAGAAAAACTTCATCCAGCTTAGCCCTATGTACTGCATTCCCAAAACATACACCAGCTTAAGCATAAAAATATTTTGTGAAAATTTGCATTGGAATTCATTCCTATTTCCACCTTAAAAAACTCCCTCTTGCTCCCTGAAGTGATGCTCACCAGCACAACATTGATTAGCTATCTTTTGTGACTCTATCACCTTGGCCAAAAGAACTAGTTATAATTTTAAGTACCATACTGTAAATGCCACTAGGAATGTTAGAAAAAACTGGAGTTGAATCTGGATCTTTTTAGTATGACTAACATCTTGAATTTTTATGTGTTTCACTTGTAAGTTAAAATGTTCAGTACACCTAGTACATTTGGAAGCTCAACGACAGGGTTTGGTGGGTTTGGAACTTCCACCACAACATCTGCAACTGCCAATCCTATGAAAGATTTTGAGGTGAGTTGCATTTTTATTCACCTTAACTTTTTCTCAGATGAGTTATATAGGCATTGCTCAGATTAAAAGTTTTTTTTATTAGGTTTTTATATGCTGTTGATTGTTGTGCTACTCATAAAATGAATTTTATATAAACATTATAAAGGCTTTCTACATATAGCCTACACCTAGTCCATTGTCAAGTGGTTCCTCCTACAAATTCTATCATGGTGGAATGACCGGTACTGTAGAAGAATTGTATAGTGATGGAATACCAGCCTCTACTTTTTGTTCTGTATAGCTATGCACCTGCTGTCTTACTCCTGTCTTCTATGAAGTGTACCATGGGCTAGTGTAATGATTGTACACTCACTTGATATATAGCTACATAGGCCTATCACATGTCGAGTTGAAATAGCTACATATGGTAACTAATTTCTTTATCTTTACATGCACTACAATTCATTCTATTGTGCCAAGTGCTATAATTTGTAGTTGCTAGCAAAGCTTTGCAGTTAATAAACTGCAAAGCCATAAGAAAGATACATTCATTTCTTTTAGCTACTGTTCTTCCAGAAGTAATGGTGTATTAAGAAGTTAATCTTGTGCAAACCCAGGAGAAAGTATAAAGCTGTGAACATTTCCTCAAGGTCGATATAATCTTTCAAATTTGTTACCAAAGATATCCAAATTTACCCGAGTAGGCTACAGACTCACTGTGCATTGTAAGCACCGAGCCACAAAAAACTGATAGGTAGGCTACCTAGTCTGAGTTTCATGCCTTAGTTATATCAGTTATTGTGTTGCAGGTCATAAACCCTCCTGATGACAGTGTGCAGTGTCTCGAGTTCTCCCCTGCTGCTCTCCAGCAAGACTTCCTCGTTGCTGGTAGTTGGGACAACAATGTAAGTACTGTATCGTGTGCATTGTCAGGCCTTCGTTCTCATGAGGTGGAGGATGAATTGTAGCTTAAGTCAGGTGGTCCAACTTCTTTACATCTTGGGGCACTCTAGTCTCTAACATTGCAAAGTTATATAGAGGGCCAACATTATGTAGCTACCTACTTATATATATATAGGTAGTAGCTACATCTATAGAAAAGTTGGAGATTATTTATAAAATATTTATGAAACAAGTGGTCACCATCCTCTGATAATCTGCCCTCTGTCTACATGTGGCCCCTGTGCCTATTGTTGGACAACTCTGATGAAAAGTGTCTCCATGGGAATATTTGTCTCAAATGAACCCATAGGTTACTAGCTATACTAGCTACTTAACGCTTTGCTGAGCCTCAAGCATATCTTATTTCATGTCCAGTTTTGTCTTTTTTTTTTGTTGAACAATGAAAATGCTTTGTCATTCAGCAGTGTTTCCCTTGATTAGAAACTGGAATTATTTGTTTAATGTGGGTTGGTTTGGCAGCTTGATCAAGCTGCTTTTTTTGTGTTTCGTGCAAGTTTTGTATATACCTACTGTATACTAGCTACTACTGTAGAGTAGGGGTCTAGGAAAGAGAAATGAAGGAGTGAGTAATGTAGTTATGATTAGTAAATTTAATTTTTCTCATGTGGTAGAGGTTTTTGCATACAACTTATTGCTAATGAGAAATTAGATCTCTATCATGTTCAGATCAGATTAAGAGTGTGGAGCATAGGTACCTAGCCTTGTCATTGGCGTCCATTGTTTTTTAGTGCCACTTATAACTTTCAAGTATGCAACTACAGTAACTTGATTTTACTGTGCAAGTAGAGAATTATGACACGAAAAATTCATGTAGGCCTCTAAATATCAATTGATAATAATGTTATTGTGTTTAAGTGATCGGCTTGCCCTTTAAATTGTGTTGCAGGTCCGGTGCTGGGAGGTGCAGAGAGATGGTAAGACGGTTGGCAAGGCCCAGCAGACAATGGGCGGTCCTGTGCTAGATGTTGCCTGGCAGGACGACGGTACCAAGGTAATTACTTGCTAGGGAGTTGCAGCTGAACAGTTTGTGGATGGCCTATACAATGTTTAGGTTGGCTGCATGTATCCACAATATGCAGAACTTGAATCCAAGAGGTAGCCTAATCCTCTACAAGTTTACTAATTTGCATTTTCTTGGACAAATGAAGGAACTGTAGTTTTCAAAAATGTATGGTGTGAATAACAGAATGTACTTAGGTTCTAAACATACCTACATAGCCTAGGTTGTTTTTGGCAGCCCGCCATATTCTATGGGTACTGTAGTGAGTGTAAATAGTTACGTCCATTATGGTAATATTGGAAAAGCTTTTTTTTTTTTTTGGGAGCCTGGTAAAGGGTTTGTGCTTTCAATGGGTTAAGCAGCTCTTATTTTGTAAAATGAAGTTCAACAAGTAATGACAGCATGACGCTTTCATTGTAGTGTGAGTATGCCCCCTATTACTTGACCCATGGACTACCTGCACCGTAATTATATAATTTAGTCCATGACTTGATTTATCCATTGTACCCAGTTGAGTACATTAAAGACAGCGCTGTTTCCCGGAAAATAAGTGGTTAATACAAGCACAAAAGTGTGAGGGATGATCATGGCGCAGTGATAATAATAGGTTTTGTGTGGGGGTCATGGCTTTCGTTTCTCCCATAATTGCTCATTCTTGTGGTTTTTCTCTACTTTTCTCACTTCCTGTTCCCGTGTGCATTGACTCCTGCGTGGGTTTTACCATTTCTCTCGTCATTCTTTATGCCCCTTGTTTCTTGTTTGCATCACAGCATGCACTGTGGGTAGGTAGGAAGGATTATATTAAGAATATAACAAAAATACATTGATATTATAATAATAATGGTTGGTCTGTGCATAACTAAAGCTGGTCACCTGACATTGCTCCCTGCAGGTGTACATGGCAAGTGCTGACAAAAGCGTGCACTGCTGGGATCTTGGCAGTAACCAGAAGGTGCAGGTCGCCGCCCATGACGCTCCTGTCAAAACAGTTCATTGGATCAAAGCCCCCACGTACTCCTGCATCATGACTGGGTCGTGGGATAAAACATTAAAGGTTCGTACTTTAACCCTCAGGTATTTAGCGTGTGCTCTAATTGGCTTCTGCCTGTGCATAATAGGGTAATTTGTTTAGTGTCTACCTTTTTTTTTATTTCAATAACAGTACGTTCTGATGTGTGGCGACGTTGTGTTGTTTGGTTCACTTGATGTCTGCCTGTTTGTAGCGCTTGAACAGTTTAAAGAGTTTTACGTGTGGCTAATGTTTGATGTTGTAAGTACATGGCCGCTATGGTTAGAAAGCTTCGTATTAGGCTATGGCGTGTTCGAGTCTACCCGTTTGATTGAGTTAGCTAATCAAATGTTTTATGCTTTCGTTTGCTAGTAGTTCGAAGAATGAGGGGTGGATTTCTATCCTTGGATCGAGTTTCATGTGCTAATTGCAAACAACTTGTGCTTGGTAAGTCTAGTATATTTGCTTGCAGATATTAATAGAATCGGATTAGCTGGCAGCTTTCTTGTTAATTCATTTTGGGCGTGTTTCTAATATATTTGCGGCCTTCTTCACGTAGATACCTACATGGCGTTCCTCCATTCGGTATATGTACTTGACATTTCTGAGGAACATGGTGCCCTTATTGAAACTTGTTCGCTCTGTCATTGCTCAGTAACAAGAAGTGGATGATATAATCTTCATTATTTGTAGGACCATTTTAGAGTTGGTGTACAAGTAATGCCTGAGAGTGGGAGAGTCTGAACAATGAGTACAGGCTGTGGGGTCCGGAAGTAAATGGTCCAACTTAGACTCCAACTTCTTGGACCGGCAGATCCCCTTCTTCTCCTCCCTAACGACCAGCTCGTAACTAATTTTCATCGGACTCCTTGGACAAAGTGTCTTAATACTGACCCCGTGTACCGCGACTCCTGTAATCCTGGTAACTACAGCACCCTTCGTTTGACCGTTTATTTGTGTGCACGTGCCAAATATATATGGTACGTAATGTACATTGTGTACATTGCAGTTCTGGGACACACGGTCACCCAATCCCATACTGAGCATGCAGCTGCCGGAGCGCGTGTACTGCGCTGATGTGGACTACCCCATGGCTGTGGTGGGCACGGCCAACAGGAACATTATGGTGTACTGGCTGGAGCAGCAGCCGCAGGAGTTTAAGCAAATTGAATCGCCTCTCAAATATCAGGTAAGTTACAGCTGTGCGAAGTTGCTGCTCACAGAACACTTGGATATTAGACTGCCATGAGTGGATACTGAAACCTCGGTGCTTCCTAGCCTTGAAGCGCAGCTTTTTGCAATGAACTGACATCTAAATTTGTGGCTTGCAGAGCCCATTGACCATGTGGTCGGCCTGTGAACTTTCTATCTACTTCTTCGCGACACAAGTATATTGTGATTGCAGTTGCAACATTTGACTGAGAATATCTGCGAGCGTAGAGAGACTTTGTGGGTCCGCCGCGAGGCGCGTGTATTGCTCGCAGAGTTCAATCACATAGCTAATAATAATTGCTCGCAGAGGTAGTAAAATTATTCCATGCTACTACTAGACTGCAATGCAGCCCATTGTCGGGCCTTAGTATGTGAAGTTGGGGACTGTATAATCTACCAGATGCAGTACAAGCTGTATTGTTTGTAGGTATCGAGCGCCGTTGCGGATCACCTTTGCTGTGGGCTGCGCCTACAGCTTTTAGGTTCAATGGAAAAGGCAAGAAGAGCAGTAGCTAGTGAGTGCGGCCGTGGGTGTGCGCTTGTGCCGCTTGTTGCTGTCCCACTTCGGCCAACCCTTACCTCGACGTCGCGGGCAATGAGCTCGCCGACGAGGAGTCGAGGCAGGTGGCCCTGTCGGATCTGCCCGCGGCAAACCGTGCAGTCCCCTTTCGAGACTATTACCCAGTAATCAAGCGAAACCTGCGCGAGCTATGGCAATCCCAATGGCTAGAGCAGAGAAATAATAAACTACAAACAATCAAAGAAACCGTTCGACAGTGGCACTCGTCAAATAGCGACGATCGCCGAATGGATGTCGTACTGTGCCGCCTACGTATTGGGAACACGAGACTCGCTACGACTATCTGCGGATGGGACGTCCACAACCTTATTGTGATGACTGCGTCGTACCTCTCACTGTCTTGCATATAATGGCCGCGTAACCCACGTTTTCCGACGAGCGGAGGGAATGCTATCCGGATCTACATGGTCGGGATGCATACTCCGTCCTCCGAGGAATGCTTTCTGAGGGACCTCGCGGCCAATTTAATAGAAACGCCCTCAAGACTTTTCTTACCAGATGTAACCTCTATCATAAACTGTGATGAATCCATTATGATAAATGCTATCGTCAACTACGGCTCTGTCAGTTTCTTTGTGAATTACATGTACTATATGTAAAAATAATAATGATATTCTTTTTAATACTTTATAATAAATAAAATGTGATAAATTCCGCGCCCTGGCGGCGCACGAGCCTGGGGCTAAACACAGGAATAGTTCGGTGCGATATAGGCAGTGTGCCACTGAAGTGCTAGTAAAGGTTTCTACTACTACTACGCCAATCCTTACCTGTACGGAAAGAGCACGTGTGATTAGATTACGTATCGAACAACAGATGAATCATGGTGTCCGTTCCCAATGGCCAGATAAATCTTTAGGGTTGAGTATAAGCTGATCTTTATGATTGAGTAGTTGACCTGATATGAATCACCACAGTAAGACCTGTACTTATCAGTACAAAGCTTTTGTGTCTTTCCCTGTCACAATATGTTTGGACATCTCGCAACCAAGGTTCCCGAGCGCCTTCTCCGCAAGGGATGCTGCATCTGTCCGCAGTTCCTGCTGACGAGGTTAGCTTTGTAAAGTTAGGTAGTTCTCTATTTTTCCCGTTCTGTTCCTCGAGGTGGGCTGTCGAGCGAGACAGCCGATATACATAGTTCGTGGGACTTCTCTACTCTCTCGTGAGGAAGGCTTCGAATGAGGCCGTCTACCCGAGTGTCTTTCTCTACTTCTTTGNGCCTTTTTCCTGTCAGTAGTAGCGCACTGAGCCAATCCGGCAGGAATGCCGAGATTAAATATTCCTACTGAGCTATGTAGAAAGACCGAGTCTGCACTGTACGGATCACTCATCGAGTGGATATGGTGGTAAAACTATGACTATTATAATAATAACAAAGCTTTTGTGTTATAACGTGACAATCGTGAGTAGGCATTTTAGTGATAGCTGTGAATTCTACTTCCTTGTAGCTAGTGCCAAACCACGCCCTTGAAAGTTAGTATTGGAGCTGGCAACGTACCGTATTAGTGAGAGGGCTGATTATCCTGAGCATCTGATGATGCTTCTTTTGAAGTCAATTATATCTAGATCTTTTCTGCATCGCAGAATCACAAGGAAGGTGAAGACCAGGAAGGCGGTACGTGTCATCGTATACTAAAATCGAACGCTTCGGGCATCATACCCATCATCAGCAAAACTAAAATGGTGAAATTGTCAAGACTGACTCGGACGCCACACCGTTCGGCATGCTGTCTCACCATGGAATGAGGCCTCATTCCATGGTGAGACAGTGGGTGCGGCCCTGTACGTGCGGCCTTTGTCCCAGAGTGTTGTGCGGTGCCCAAGTGCTGGTGTGTGTCTCACCGCTGGGCGTCTGACTACAGTTACCTCGACTGGGGAGTGGCCAGTTTCACATATAGCTAACTCCTGGTGTGAGAACGTCACTTAATTTATGTATTCACTCAAGTGTAGGGTAGCATGTCTAGTACCCGTCCACCATGCTAGTAGCCGTCCACCATGCTAGTACCCGTCCACCATGCTAGTACCCGTCCACCATGCTAGTAGCCGTCCACCATGCTAGTACCCATCCACCATGCTAGTACTCGTCCACCATGCTAGTACCCGTCCACCATGCTAGTACCCGTCCACCATGCTAGTACCCGTCCACCATGCTAGTAGCCGTCCACCATGCTAGTAGCCATCCACCATGCTAGTACCCGTCCACCATGCTAGTAGCCGTCCACCATGCTAGTAGCCGTCCACCATGCTAGTACCCGTCCACCATGCTAGTAGCCGTCCACCATGCTAGTAGCCGTCCACCATGCTAGTAGCCGTCCACTTGGCACTAAAAAGCTTCCTGTGTGAAAACTAGCAGTGCTAGAAAGCCGCACATAGGCTCAAACTGTAGGCTAAGTAGTGCCGCACCATACCATGAAAAATGACGGGCAAACAAAATAAAACAATAAAAAATGGTGGTAGGTTTTACATTTTTTCACTAAAAACGTGAAAAAATGTGAAAACTACCACCATTTCTTATTTCCTAATTTTTTCGCTCCGTTATTTTCAGGAATGGTGCGGCGCTATTTAGCTTACAGTTTAAGGCTTTCTAGCACTACTAGTTTTCACACAGGAAGTTTTTTAGTGCCAAGTGGACGGGTACTATCATGGTGGACGGGTACTAGACATGTTACCCTAAGTAAAATTATTACACGGTACAAGTTTCTAATCCGCACCATTGTGTTTACAAAAAAGTAGCTCGACTTAGAACGAATAGATAAAATGTATAGCTAGTAGATTTTGGAGCATCTCGAATTGGAAACTTCTGTTGCAATTTTAAATTTATCTAATGTTTTTCAGCTGCCAATGTCGCTCGATCGGCCTACCAGGAGGCTGCCAGCGCTGTCGATTCACTTAAGAAAGAGCTGAGCAATGAACAGGAGAGCATAGACAAGGACTACGGGCCTGACGAAGAATTCCGAGTGTTCGAAGGTGTCTGCTTCGAGTACAAGGACAGAGAATATACGTACAAACTCTGTCCCTTTGATAAGGTGCGTCTTGTACTGATCGTTCAATTTCTCAGTCCTAGTTACCACATTAGCCACATCTGTAGATACTTGCTATCATGTCACAATCGTGTTGCCACTTTAATAAAATCTCTTGTGAGACAACAAAGGAAGAGGTCTTCTGCTTCTATGCCTAAGCAAATAATAATGACGTATAAAGCTTGAAAGTAGGTAGTGAGTTATAGTTACTGTGTTTTGTGAATAATCAGTAGTAGTTATTTACAACAATGTTGCGTTCCTTACTTCTCATGAAACAGTGAAAAAGTAGCCCAAAGCTAAAGTATAGGTATAAGGTACAGTAGTAGTCATAATTCATATTAAATTCAGTATACAGTATTCGTCTCATTCTCTCGCATGGTACTCATGACCAGGGGTCCATGAATTTTTTTTCTGTTTTAAAACACCGCGGTTAGCAAGGCTTCAACTCCCATACACCTTTAACACTTTATAGCTAATTAATCGCCACCAATCCCTACCCCGCTGCAGGCAACACAGGCTCCCAAGAGCGGTGGGGGAGAGACGCGGTTAGGCTCGTGGGAGGACTGGTGGCAGGCGGAGGGCAACGAGTCCCGCTACTCTGCCATGAAGTACACCAACGGCCAGGGCTGCTGGAATGGCCCCAACCGTTCCACTTTGGTCAGTGACATTGCCTTAGATTTCTTTTTTCATCATTGGTTTATCACTACGTAATGTGATTAGGCGTTGAAATGGTACCTGCAGTTCTACTTTTATAAGTTGCTGTATAATGATTTGTTGTGTTTGGTTTAAGTGAGTTTACCATTGTGTATTGAGGCTATTGAAATTACGCTTACAGTTGTACTTTTGTGTCACCTTCTACGTTTTGAAAAATTTTTGTGTAAAGTAACTTTCATTACTTTGTATGGTGAGGACGTTGAACTGATACCAACAGTTCCTCTACCTTGGTCTACAATCTATGAAGTTCCGGTGAAATTAGGAATAGAGGTCGAGCCCAGCACCTTCGTGTGCTATTCAGTATGTCAGCAAACGGTAGAGCTTAGGCTCATGTTCAGCTCATCAGGGCGGAAAACATTCACCTTGAAGGTGTTGCCCACGCCTGCAGTCCACAGACTCGCTGCGTGTATAGGAAGGACATTTGATGCCGTTACCAAATAGCCAGCAGAACAAAGAGGCATAGATGAACCTCTTTTATGTAAAACCTAATTCAAAAAGTATTTTGCGGAGTAGATAACTAATGAATATAGATAGGTACAGTATACAAGAGCTGCTCCTCTCACTCACATTCAGACGTAAATCAACTTTTACGGAATTCTTGAGTTAAAGACTTAACAAGTTATAGGGTCCTTGAGTTATGGAGTTCCTATGTACATATTTTCTAGCCCAATGGAGTTCATTACTATCCTAAAGCGTCTGCAGATAATTCATATTAGCTAAAGCTTACAATCTAGTGTGATGGGGAGTCCTGCCCCAGGGATCTTCCATAGTCATGGAAGCCGTGTGTAGATCATCGGGATAATTTTCCTTCGTGCTCGCTGTTCATCCATCCTTACCTACCTTTACTGAATGCTGGTATTTATATTGGCTCTTCTTATTGCCGATATGCTGCTCCCTTGTGCAAGACTGTTTGTTAGGTTGAGGATTTTCCTTGCCATACTGCCTGAGCCTTCCCTGTTCCTCTATACAACACAGTGTTGTGAAAAGCTTGGCCTAACCTAACGTATTAGCTCATAATAAACGTCTCAAACTATACAAATAAATGTAATTTTTTGTTGAACTGCTAGCTTTCGCTACAGCATTGAAGTGTTGGTGGTCCAACGTTGTTGCAAATCTGAGTGATCGTTTCCATTTGCTGCCTGCAACACACCTCCAGTAATGCAGTTCAAGTGATCGTACCATGGCTGTTGGTAGACTCCCCCTATTGATGCACATCCGAGTATAAGTGACTGATCCCATTTTCTATCCAGAGTGATGCAGATCTAACCGTTGGAACTGACTTACCCCTGCAGGTACACCTACAGTGTGGTGTCGAGAACGAACTCATCTCAGTGACGGAGCCGAGCAAGTGCGAGTACGTGTTTGTCTTCAGTACACCCGCTGCCTGCGCTGGAGACGCAGGTGCTGCAGAGCACGCGCCTGGTCATGAGGAGCACATAGAACTTTAATGTTGACCTATTTGTGGTAGTATTGGTGTTAGCTATAGGTAGTAAGTTAATAAGATTTTTTGGTCATCGTCTCAGATGACCGGTACTACGTATGTATCGAATTGCATAGCAATGTGAACACTGGTGGACTAGTAGCAGATGTTAGAAGCGGTTGTATATCATTCATTCCATTTGTGTATTTTTTCCAAAATTAGTTTAAGAGTTGTTCAGCGCTGAGCTACCGGTGATTTACACTGTTGCCTCCTGATTTGAATGCTCTAGAGAACTAATTGGTAGATTACTATCAATGTTGTTATTTGTTTAACTTTTACTGTGAGCATAATTGGCCTCTCGTTGAGGAGGAAAGCAATTATAGAAATTGAACAACACTAAGTTGACGATATCGTCATCATGTTAAGGTCTATGTACGGTGCTCCATTATCACTAGTGTGCTCCTGCCTTTAGCTGATGTCCAGTCTGAGGTATAGGCTGCATTGCTGAGTCAAGAGTTGCAAGCATAAAAGAGTCGGACGTTTTTGAGTGCATGGAGCCCTTGTTGGAGTCATTCACCTGCTTGTCCTTATAGTTGGAGTCGGAATCAGGCCTTCTACTTTCCAACTTCTCTACTATCTGCGTGCGTTACGTAACAGCTTCTTACATGCATAACGAAGCTCACCACTGATGTTAGGGTAACAGAAACTGTACGTTCAGCCTCAAAGATTGTCTACAGCTCCTGAGGCACCTCTACTATCACTGGTACCTAGAAGTAGCAGTGTTCCTATCGAATGTTACTAGAGGAAATATGTGTGTAGTATGTATGTAGGGAGGCTTGCTCTAACATATATGCATACAACAAACACTATACCTTATGAAGCTTCACTCGCTGTTATTTCTGACATGAATATAAGCAATATTGTATCTGTAATAAACGATAACAGCTCAAGCCTGAACGTAATGATGACGTGTATTCTATATTGCTCGAAAAATCTCAATTATAATTAGCTTATTTATTTGATCTATAATGTTATGTGTAGTTTGGCTGCGGTTACAAATGAATTGCATTTCTTGTGGATGTGTTCCATGTATCAACGTGTGCTTTGAATCGTTGTTAGTGTGCCGTATGCTCGTATTCCGCAGTCTAAACCAACACACCCGTCTGAAGTTCAGGAGAAGTCAAACCTATTGAGCTTATTTTTCCCGAGCCGGTCGATGATGCCGTTAGTGTCAGAGTTTAACAGTGCAAAGTGTTATACTAACAGCCGTGCGGACACAACACGTGTTAGAACCTTAGTTTTGTTTTTCTACTTAATCAATACTTAGTACTTGCTCCTAAGCATTTTTGTAAGCAGTTAAGCGGAAAAATGCATCGCTTGCTCAACTGACGCGGTGCTGCTTTTCACTCAAAGACTACACAGTTGGTGCGATATATATAGTACTAGCTAGGTATTTTCATACAATGTTCATGACGCTATGAGCAGTTCAGAGTACGGCAGTTTCTAGCTGTGCGTTTTACTCGTCCGCATTGGCTGCGTTCCTCGTATGGCCCAGCGTATATAATATAATGTACATCTCTGGATTTGAAGGCTTAAACTTGGAATATAACTAGATCATGTACATGGCTTCCCCGTTTGTTTTGGCATACTATATGTCCCTTGCTCTTTCCTCTGTGATATCGTTCTGCTCGGAAACGGAGGCTTCAACGTCTTAACTATAATTAGATTTAACTGGAGAATACCTCTTCATCAGTTCAGTCCTATCACCTGGGGTGATTTAGACTTGCAATTTATTCTTAGAAAAATACCTAGTTCTGCTTCATCATTTCGTACGATTTGAAATTGTAATTTTGTCTCACGAATTCCCAGCTCAGCTTGGTGGAACGACTTGGTATTATAGTGTGGGCTAATTGAATGCTCTGTTCAGCTCAGTTGCCCTCTTAATTTATACTGGCGCGATCCTGGATATTATTGCGGGCATTACAGTGTCTGTTGGATTTCTACTGTACTGTGCTCATAGGTACTTATGTATGCGTACCTACTTGTCTGTTGCTCTATACACGAGAAGGTGCTAGAAAGTTATAAAGTTCCTGTATATCACGAAAGGGCAGATCTGTTACGAATGCATGGATCGCCAGAAAAGTAACTTAAAGGCTTATTAAAACTTAAAAGAGCAAGCAAGATAATTAAGTTAGTGCGTATAGCTTTCTCTCTCTCTCTCTTGTTCTCTGAAAAGTGAGTTCTCTCGACTGTGTTTTGGTCCCCGTACGTACTGCTCTGCGTCAAAATGTTTTGTTACTTCCTTGTAAACGCAACTGAACTGTGTCTCTACCAAAAAATTCATTAAACTGTTAGCCTTATACCTTCGGTAGCAGCGTGCATAAGTGTTGCTTTTGCCCGCTTGCGAGTCTTACACCTGGGTTGCTGAGTCAGCATTTGGTATCCGTATGCTGTTACAGGTGGTGACCCAAACTAGGGATGGTGGGGGGCCCCAGGCCGTCGCATAAGAGCCTCCCGTCACTAGGGTCCATTGCTGTTGACGATCTCTGGTCGACTGCAGCTGTGCACTCCTCTGGGGCCAGTTGGCATAAATCTGTAGCCTGGACATGTGTGTATTTGTTTCCCCAGAAGGGGTAAGCTGACGTTACTTTTACTGACGTCAGCTGGCTGAGCAAATATTACTAGCAAAGTTTAGATATCTCGTAGAAGTTGGACTAAGTTAGAACTCAGTAAGCAGTGCATATTTCTGTTGCTTGAAAAGATATAGCAACACGCTTGGACGCTGAGTACTACATAAAGGGAACAAAGCGGTGTCGTGTGAACTCGCCTCAACACATGGTCAGCTCTCCTGTGTCTTCTCTATTTACACTAGGAACTTTAGAGCGCCCTCTCGCATACTAATGACCGTTGAAGGGGGCTCTACAGTTGCTTTACACTGCCGCCTAAATTTTACTGTGAAAATAATTCCTATCTCTTTCATTCCGTAGTTGTAATAGGCTGTAATATTTAGTAGCACGCGAGTTAGTTTCTATTTTGGCTTATCTAAGCACCACACGTGATTAGTTATCAATAGTGGGATGTCTATTTTCCAGTTCGGTATTATATTCATTGCACGCAAACAACAGGTGATACAAGCACGGCTCAACGATAACTAAATCAATACCGTACTTTTTTTCATTAATACTCAAAATCTGTCTACACGGTGTATCGATGGCCAAAGGAACGAGTTTCTTCAGCTAATCGTCTGCATATTTTCTTGAACCATCCTAAATGTAACTCTTTATAAGGATAATTTAGAATATCTTCTGAGTTTTAGTTTTTTTGCCCAAGCTTTCGAACAGTTCAACACTGATCGTCGTCAGGGGAACGAAATTTCAAAACGCTAGAGCTATCTGCTCAGCATTAGTGTCCTGAGTGTCAAATATATCAACTTATTTAGACGTAACTCTGTGTCGACCAGCGAAGTTAGTAAAATGTTAGCCGTCGGGTCAGGTTACTCAGCTAGTGTCTAAAGTAACGTCGCGCTTATATCTTCAGATTTGGAAGGAATTAGAACTCTGAAAACTTTGCGTTCATATACTATTTGAACGGAGACAGTTACGTTCGTACGCGAAACTGAGGTAACTCATTCACTTGACTATCGTGTGAATCCGCTCTCTGTTTACCTCCTCGCCACTTTTTAGTGTTGACCTTTTGATGCAATTTCCGCAGATCGAACAATTTCCTATGCTCTGCAGTGTCCGCGTATCAGTATTGCCATACCAAGCAGCGGTGCTGGATAGTTTGCACTCACCATGGCATGGTACTTTGCTCACTGATTAGTTCAACCGATGTTTTCATGTTTCTACCGTTTGCAATAACTTTCATGTTTAATGGGTTCAACTTCATCAAGATGACTTTGGTCGACATTCGTTAACGTAAAATTGTAAGTATCGTTTTGACTTTATCAGCGTTTTTGTTTTGTGTTGTCCATCAGTTAAATCTTCAGTCCCGCTTCGCTCGGTTAGTGTGAATACGTTTACATTGTATTACTAGTAAGCCGCTGCAGACAATATTCTTTCGTCCGGTGTTTTCCCGTCACAGCGTTCGAATTCGTTGTTGCGTCCGTTAACACAATAAAAAAGTGCCCTGTTTCCTGAGTTGTTCATCAGAATTTGGAAATACCTCAGAAGCATTTCTAGTGCCACTTGCCAATCATAGGCACTCGTATGACTGCTAAAGTTTAGCAATTCCTTGGATAGACGCACAGTTGTTTCTGCACGTACACAAAGCATTAAAACGCTATGTATCGAAAAGACCGGACTGAAGTCCATCTTCTGAAGCGGACTTAACGTGCCATTCCAAGATTAGAAGTACTTATTTCCTGTTATTTTTTTAGTTTCCCCGCGTTGCTATTACTGCGGGCTATTTCCTCCTTACAAGAGCTCACTGCGCTAAATATCGCGCATGCCCCGTATTCCTGCGTTTATCATTTCAAGTTTTGTGGACTTTAGGTCTTGACGTAATTACCCTCTTTACTGAATTTAATTCAGCTTTATAAACCTGGGGTTCCTGTCTATTGCTTACATCCATTGGCCTCTTCCTACTAAATACCAAAGACAAAATTTAATTTTCTTTGGCCGTTGGTTATAATTGTTTTTCATGTGATCTTTACAACAAATATTCTGTTAAATTATTATAGAAAAAAAAATCTAATTGTGTAACAAATTGTTATATAATTACCACACCACAAAAATTCTATCTGATAGTGGAAAGCAGTAAAGAAAGAAATGATTTAGGCTGAATAATTTTAGAACTTTATGGAAACTTTCTAATCGGCAACAAATGTCAGCATTTTCATGTTTGGTGTTTTGTTGACGTGCGTTTTTTTTTTTTTTTTTTTTTATTGAATAGAATGTTTGTCACTGGTGGTGTCGATTTTGCCTCATCCTTTTCAGCCTTCTGAAGGGCCGTAGGTTGCTGGTATTTTGGCTTGCCCATCCTATGTTATGGGAGCAGTGGCCTCAGAGCGACCTTATAGCTTACTGTGACCATTGCCTAGCCCTTCGGAACTTTGTCTGTCGTGCCCACTTTGCTTCTTGCTTCCTTCTGTTTTTCATGCTTCTATTGATGATTCTTTGATATGTTCTTTCTCTTTTTTCCCAGCTTGCTGTTTCTATGAGCGTTGAGTCTGTGAGGAACATCTTCGTCCATGTCGGAGTTTTACCCCCTCTCTGATCGCCTTTGTAGTACTATATAAAAAGAAGCTTTATTAGCTACACTATAGGTAATCGGATTAGTTGGGTTAACTTTCTGCTAATTGTACCGACGAATGTTCCTCTGCATAAACCACTCAATACTTGATGATTGTCGCCCTCAGGGGTATGTTCTGGCGGGCCCTATCCTTGCCACAATATATTTGGGCATCACGCACCCAGGGATCCCGAGTGCCATCTCCACAGGAGATGTTGCAGCTTGCCGCAGTTTCTGCTGATGAGGATAGTTTTGTAAAGTTAGGTAGCTCTACTTTCCTCTTTATGTTCCGTGAGGTGGGCTGTCGATCGAGATAGCCGACCTGGTACATAGGGGTGACCGCGACACATGTGCACATGACAAATGCTCACAATGACAAAATCGCACACGACAAATGCGCACCTAATATTTTTTTCGTTCTGCTTCCTAGATGGCGCTTCCCTGCTAATTGAAAGACAAAGAATTTGAGAATCTTCCCCTGAGATTCTAGAACTATTACCCTTCGTGAGAGGTCGTGTGGTCGGCTGTGTGTAATCGAATAGGCCAAAAACAAACATACTGTATATTGTAAATATATGTACTGTGTTGTTGATCCTGTCACCTAGTATATTCGATTGGAATGTTTAACTATTTCGTCAAATGGTTACCCATGCAAATTGTTTCAATTCCAGGTTAAAAGATGTTTACATTCACAGTGTGAATGATAACTGATAAATTGTCTCAGGAGCGTACAAACTTTTATATTGTTATACTTTGAGAAAATAGTCTGAGACACTTGAATGTGAACTTCCATTTATGCTTCGTATACACCGCGCTGAAATAGATTTTGAAATCATTCTCAACTATGAGTTCACTATAACCAATTATCCAAGTTTAAGCTTCTTTTCAAGCCTTTAATCCCTACAGTTGTTGAGCACACTGGAAAGAGCATTCTTACTAATTACCTCTTTGCTCATCCATCTCAGTCTGCTGTTCGCATACACGCTGAATCTTGTAACGTCACTGTTAAGCTGGATGATATGAAAGTGTTTGGGGTGTGCATCTGACCAAGTTACACTACGCATTTTAGAGTCATTATGCATTCCTAAATACAAACTTCAGTTGAATGACACTCAGGCAGTTTTCCCGTTGAGTATCGTAAAATGAATGAATGTTCGGTTCCCTTATATCGCAACATGTTTTGCTTTCTGGTCATTCTTTTCGTATCGTGATTTTCGGGTTTTGAGTATTAAATGTTGATATATTACTCACACATATATATACTGAATAGTGGCTACAGTGGTGGACTTTTCTAAGTTTATTTTGTTCTCGTATCGTCTATTAGTTAGGCTTGTTTTTATTTTTTGTGCCGTGAGAAGTTGCGCTCTTCTTCAGGTAAATTTCTTTCCTTTCCTACAGGTAGGAACAGTAAAGATTATTATTACTTGTGCTAGGGAGTGTTGCCAAGCGACTTCTTAGATCGAATCAGCCTGAATATACAGTATGTTACCTTTGATTATGCAAATACACTTTTTTTGCCTTATTTTTCAAGATAAGTGTCTAACTTTCAAGTATCAATATTAACTAAATGTATGGCTATGTTGCCGGTACATACAGCACTTGTAAAATAAATATTTAGCCATTTGTTGAGTTTATCATACAATTTGCTTATTTACGAATTTTTACTGTTACCTCAGATTATGCAACACGTTAATAAAAACGTCATAAAGAGGAAATGAATACAAGTGGACAGGAATATTTTTATTAAACGTCCAAAACCAAGAAATTATAACCAAAGCAATTCAATAAACCCTGAAATAAGTGTTTAGTTGTGGTAAACATAACAAATTAATTTTGAACATGGCAACCTCCATTTTTCATGATTTTTATAAGGCGATGATCAACAGGTTTTTCATGTTTGATATTTCAGATCCTGTAATAGAATCTGCAGTTGTTTTTAGCTACTGCATTCCACAAGCTTACTTTGTTCGAAAACTGCCAACCACCTTCACAGACCTTCCTCTTCATCATTGCACTGAGGTTCTGAATGGGATTTAAATCGGGGCTATTCACTGGCCAGGTCATAATCCTTTTTTTAATTAAATCCACCCACTAGCCAGTTAGCAGTGTACAGTGCTCAGTGTGAGGGAGCGTTATTGTGCTGAAATATCAATTTGGATCTGCGTGCGATAGTTGCTCATCAAGCCATGGAATCATGTTGGCTTCAAGAAACTGGCAGTACTAACTCCTGCCACTTCAAATGGACCAATAAGGGTGCCACCTACAATCCTGCCCAAAACATTACACCTCCACCACATTATTGACGCTTAAGCAGTGTCTGTTCAGGTCGGTCATGGAGGACCCATCCATCTAGACCATAAAGAGTGGTTCTGCATTCGTTAGTAAATATGACATTGGAGAAATCAGTTTTCATGTTCTCTTCAGCCCATTTGACCCTCTTTCCTTATGAGTCTTTGTTATAAGTGGTCGTTTAATTGCCTTTTCATTTTCCCTAGCTTCTGCAGAACCTCACATCTTATCTTTCTGCTAGTATTGGGGCTCCAGCGTCTTCAAATATCGCCATACTGGTAGAAAGTTGTTTTCTAGCCATAGAAATCTTCAAATGTCGCATATTCCCAACAGTCAATTTTTTCGTAGAGGCTCTATCCGGAGTTTTCCGGTTGACCTTACCTTCAATTGCATAAGCCTTAATTGTTAGGTGATCACGCTGTAGTTCCTTGAAAACTTGGAGTGTAGTCTTACCAGAAGCCAATAACGAGGTCACTTAGACCGTTTCTTCACTGGTTAGACTGCTTTTCTTGCCCATGTTGACTAGAGAGTGATTTTGCTTAATCTGGTGTAACAGGAGAGCCTTCTGCGATTAGCAAATGTTGCCAAAACTTGGGAAATTGTTTTTATAGTTAAAACATACCTGTGCACTAACTTACTTTTAATATTTTAAATGTTTGACACTTATCTTGAAAACTAAGTAAAAAATTGTATTTGCTTAATCAAAGGTAACATACTTTTGGTGGCAAAATGTTAACTAGAGATAATGAAAGTTATGAAAGATAACTAAAAGCTAGACACTACTAAAATGAATTAAAGGGTATCTTATATAGGTATGCAGTCAAACGGTAGAAGAGTAGGTGCGCATTTGTCGTGTGCGGTTTTGTCGATGTGTGCATATGTCGTGTGCGGTTATGTCATGTGCGCTTTTGTCATTGTAAGAATTTGTCGTGTGCGCTTGTGTCATGGAACCGTACACGGGACATCTCTAGTCTCTCTCGTGTGGAAGGACACAGAAGGGGCCAACCACTTGAATGTCTCCTACTATGTAACTATACTTTGCGCCTTGTTTCTCTGCCTGTAGTAGTGCACGAGGCCACCACGCCTACCCAATATGCTGTATTTGAAGACTGCACAAGTAGTTTCTTTGTTGAAACGCCTGAGTTGCGGCTACGGAGGTTAAACGAGATGTATAATGATAACTAGGGCACTCTGAGAGCGCATACCTCTGCCAAGTGAGGCAACGGTAGCAAAAATTCAAATTGACGCTGAAACCATAATTTTCTTTGTATAAACCCCAAAATCTGATCATTTGTGCCTTTTTATATTAATAACAGCTTGTTTAAATTTTTTTAAGATCCGTTCATAACTTTTTGAGTTATACTGTTAACAAACCTTATGACAAATATGAGTCAAATATACAAACGAACTAACCGATATGCACCAAAATTTGATCATTTATGCCTTTTACCATTACTAACAACTCCTATAAATTTTATGAAGATCCGTTCATTATTTTTTGAGTTATTGCGCTAACAAGCATAAAACAAAAAACAGTCACGAACGAACAAACGAACCATTACCAAAATTTGGTCATTAACTCTTTGTTATGTACCAAACAACTCATGTTAATTTCATCAAAATCCATTTATAACTTTTTGAGTTATGGCATCGAGAAAAATAACGCAGGCAAACAAGCAAACGGATGGACATATCTTCACCAAAAGTTAATTATCTGTTCCTCCTAACAATCCCTGTAACTTTCATCCAAATCGGTTTATAACTTTTTGAGTTATCTTGGTGACAGACAAACACGACGAAAACATAACCTCCTTGGCGGAGGTAATAATAAAACCTCAAGGCGATAATATTACTTGATTGTCCTCTCTTCGCAAGTGAGGCTGATTAGCAAATGGATAAAATTTGTTCCGGTCAATGTAGCGACCTGGAATAGTAAAATTAAACTGTTGTGGGGTATGCGAAAAATGCATCAATTGAAAAAAAAAACACACACACATATGAGTTCTGGGTAATATAGAGGGTAGTCTGCGGTATCCTATTAAAATTAATCCCGTACAATATAATCCTCATTGACATACAGCAACCTTTGATTTTCGTCTTTGACGATCGTGATTCTGAACATTGCAGGACAGCTGACATCACTGCATTGTATGAGCCTCGGAGTGACAACGGTTCGGCATCGCATCAACGGAGGCCCGGGTTCGATTCCCCGGACAGCACGCTACGGATTTACACTGCGTGGAGCACTCCAGCATCGAGAGGCCAGGCGATGCACGATGAGGGATCCTAAATTGACTCTCAGCACGGACTGCTTCTCCTGCTCTTCACACTACTGGATCTTCAAAATTCTAGAATTAAGGCAACAAGAAAACCTCGATAGGTGTTTCCATTGTACCCTGTATACGAGATAATAAATGATATTTGTTTTACTCCGAGGTATGAGCTGTAGAGAGAACTTGACCACAGTACATGCCTTTAGTGTACTGTGAAGTTGTGAACTTGACCGACAGGCGACAGCTAGGCTAGTTGTTCGATGGAGAGCAATGGGCTGGGTGTCAAGGGTACACGTTGGTACGACGCCGCATCCCAAGTTCCCAACATTGTAATAAGGTGCTCTCTTATACAAATAGATAATAGGCTACATCGTCATCGTGTGTCATGGCCCTAAATTAAGACAGCCACCAAAACTAATTGAGACTCTGCCATAGCAGTGCTCAGTCCTTCTCTGCTTTTCTTTAAGCGCGTTCCAAGTTTTAAAGGCGAACGTAAAATAATTAAGCTCCTTGTCAGTCCTTGATAAGTTGATAACTGCATTCGACCTTCAGCTGAGCTGGCGCGTAGGCTAGCAACAAGCGTCATGAACTAGGGTAGAGGCTAGAGCCTGATTATCGTATGGCGTCTTTTTGTGACCAGCGCGCGGATGATTCCCCCTGATCGCGCATGATTCGTGCGTTTTTGTGACCGCATTTTGACGTGATTCTGATAGCAATCAACCGTGATCAGTGGTGAGAAT
>LQNS02276481.1:11862830-11880397 GCA_001587735.2 Parhyale hawaiensis | reverse complement strand
TGTTTATAAATGGCCTCCCGGAGTCGGAGTCGGACTAAAAATTCCGACTCCGACTCCTAGAGCAAGTGAGATTCCGACTCCGACTCCCCCTCAAATCCTCCGACTCCCCCTCAAATCCTCCGACTCCGACTCCGCAACCCTGGCTAGAAAGCCATACATACGCTTAAACTGCAGGCTAAGTAGTACCCTACAGTTTAAGCCTATGTACGGCTCTCTAGTACTGCTAGTTTTCAGCCAAGTGAACGGCTACTAGCATGGTGGACGGGTACTAGACATGTTACCCTAAGCACAATCAATATGTTTAATCCCTCACTTAAATAATAAAAAATTTACCATTTTTTCAAGTGAATACCTATGAGCTAGAAACAAAATAATATAAATTTGTGCTCCATATTTAAAAAAAGGACTCTAATGGCTACAAAACATCTTTACTTATAGGCTCTTTTGCACCATCCAGCAACACCACTCGCAACCCTCTGTTTACACAGGATAACACTAGTGTGTCTCATTAATAGAAGATGGCTCAGTGTGACACGCTTTTTGAAGGCAGTGACACTCAAGCCTAACACTGGGTTACTCTTCTTACTGATTACACAATGCAACTGAGTCGAGTTGACTTTGCCTTTATTGTTCTTTCTTTACTCTCAATTCCCAACTTACTCTTTACTTACACATTAATCCAGTATGGAAACAAAATCATGCAATGAATCCACATTTCTCTAGACATGCTATACGCCACTTCGTTGTCCTGTGTTGAAACCCCATTGCAGAGGCTACTGAGGCTTTCTCTGTAATATATGTAAAACAATGCTTCCCCAGTTGCTCCTCCTTGCGTGGTATCCTGTGCTGCAGTTCTCCATTTTTTCTCGTCGCACATACATTTCCCTTTTTTTTCTTGCCATACATTTCCCTCCCTCTCTTTTGCTGAAACGCATCTGTTGTTCCCAGGGACACTAGAAGTAGGTAACGACTTACCGGTAGCTACCTACTGTATTTGCCTAGCATTAGCTAACATGAATGATGAGGTTAGAAAACTAGCATTGAAATTTCTATTGCTGTAAAGTCAACTCCTTAATGGGTGAAAGTGATCCCTTGTTCAGATATTTCTAGCTTATTTTTATGAAAGGGTCTGTGAGTGCTTGCAAGTAATCTGATTGCTTTTTTAAGGGGATGGCAACCTTCGAGAAGAGTGTGCTGAAGGTGTGTGAGGCCTAATGTATGTGTACCTTCATTAACTTTGTTTTTTGTTGTCCTGGTGCCAAAACTTTTTGAATGTCCTTGTATAGGTACCTACTGTATAGTGGCCTATGCCGTCAATGAATGTTGGAAGAAAACTAGAAGCGTTCACTGGAACAGTCATGTTGTTGTTGGTGAGTTACCCCCAAGAGGGCGGAGTTTGAACTCCACCCTCTCTGACCGCATGGAGGAAAAAGTGATGGCGTTTGATCCTACAGCCAAGTATTGCTGGCCCTGGTCCACGTTACTACTTGAGTGGGGCCGTGCCACAATCGGACCACAGTCCAGAAGGGACCAAAAAGGAGAGGGTTTGAGTGAAGTGCAGTTGGCCACGCCATACCCACACGACAGGACGCACCCTAGGATACCTACCATAAAACGGGGTTACTTCGGACAAAAACTGGTAAAAAGGAACTTACTACAGTCACGGGAAAAGTATCATAAGTTAGAAGGCAACTTCTACAGTGTAATAAAGGTTGACATCTCTGTAGTAGTATATATAATTAAGCCCACACTCAAACCCGACTAGCATAAACACAAAAAGGAATACGTTTTGTAAATAAAACAAACAAAAATATCCTAACAAACAAAACGTCTTCCTTTTTGTGTGTATGCTAGTCGAGTTTGAGTGTGGGCCTAGTGATACACTACAGAGATATCAACCTTTATTACACTGTAGAAGCATCCATCTAACTTTTAGAACTTTTCCTGTCACTGCAGTTAGTTCCTTTTTACCTGTTTTTGTTCGAAGTCACTCCATTTTATGGTACGCCCACGCCCTCCTCCTGCGCTCCCAGCAACACCATCGAGCAGGGCACAAACCACAGCTCCGACCCGACGTTTCCAGGTGCACGGAACAGCGAGGGATGCCCCGCCCATAGGCCGCAGGAGACAGAGAAAGAAGGCTCAGACCCGGCACCACACTGCATCACTCCTTGCTGCATGTGGGGCAATTGATGTCAATGCAGCAAGTTGAGTACTGTTGCAGGTCAAATTCTCAAGGAAAGTGGCCATTAAGCAACAAGCAACGTTTGCTCTAGCCCATGGGAGGTGAGGCTTGTAGGAATTACAAGCCCATCGAGTTCCCAGGGCGGGAACTATTCTCATGCGGAAATAACTCGTCTCATTATTTTACTCAAAACATTTATTTTTGCTTTTTCTCTAATTTCCTGGTTTGCTGTTCCCATGCATGAATTCGTTTTCCTCAATTGTATTTTTTCTCACAGCAAACTCTGTGGGCAAGGAGACTTGCCTTTTTTCTGCTGCTTTGTTTGAACCATTAGGGGATCCATGCTTCACTAATACCATTGGACCCCCGAAGCAATCTCAATTGAACAGTTACAATGTGGTAATGCTGGTAATAAACTGGTTAATAGGGAAGCCTTCCTGTTGCAGGTTGAGAATGTGGTGCTGTGTGGCATCGAGTGTCACGTGTGTGTACAGGGCACTGCTCTGCAGCTCCTGCAGGATGGCTTCAACGTCCATGTAGTGGCTGACGCTGTGTCATCTCGCTCCATGACCGACAGGTATTTGCTGCTGCAGGCATATTGAGGGTCTAATCTTTTTTCACAGTTCTTTAACCAGTTGAAAAAAGCTTTCTTTAATGGGTATGAGCTGAGCAATCATGAAATTGCTCCACTTTTGTTTCATAAAAGGCTATTATTACCTCTGCCAAGGAGGTTATGCTTTTGTTGAGTTTATTTATCACCAAGATTAGATAACACAAAAAGTTATGGATGCATTTATTGGGATTGTTGGGTATGTTAGGAGGAACAGATATTAACTTTTGGTGAAGATCAGTTTGTTTGTCTGTTTCTTTTTCTTAATGCCGGCCACCCGTAACTCAAAAAATTATTGGCGAATTTTTATGGAATTTGCAAGAGATGTTAGGTATATTAAGCCCAAAACATGCCAAAAGCAGTTCAGCAAGAAGCAGGCAGGCAGTTTTTGAGAAGCACGGAATGCATTGGAGCGCGTACACCGAACAGCGGAATTTGAGCAGGCCGCTGCCGCTGCTCGGTGTGCGCGCTCCAATGCATTCTGTGCTTCTCAAAAACAGCCAGCTTCTCGTTGAACTGCTTTTGGTATGTTTTGGGCCTTATGCAGAGTAAAGGATCACATATTTGTAAAGTAAAGTAAAGCTAAAGTCAACTTAGACCACACCCTCACCTGGGAAATCCACATGCACTGGTTTGTGCTGCGTGTATAGGCCCACTGACCCCAGATGAGTAAGTGTAGTTGCAGTCGACCTCGGTTCACCAAGAACTATGGCGCCAATTAGACGGAAGGAACAAATGACCCGTGACCCCCACCCCCCCATCTCTGAGGAAGGCAGTTCCGCCACGGCGCCGGGCATGCACACACAACTGTCGAGTCGGCACACCAAGATCTGCAGAGAGCTCGCGTGCCTGGCTGGGCATCGAACGTGAGAGCGATACAAGGTGTTAAAGCTGAGAATGGATGCATGCTGCTACCGTGGCGGCTAAAATCTGTTTTGTTTCTGTGTTTGATTTTATGCTTGGTAGCAAAATAGCTCAAGAAGTTGTGAATGGATTTTCATGAAATGTTTGAATTTTGGTGATGATCGGTTGTTCTGTTTGTGTGTTTGACTAATATTTGTTAGCAGCCTATATAACTCAGAAGGTTATGAACAGAACATCAATAAACTTATACAAGCTGTTATAACCGTGAAAAGGCACAACTGATTGAATTTTGTTTTAATATAAAAGGAAATCATAGTTCCAGAACCAATTTGAGTTTTCCATTACATTTGCCTTGCTTGGCAGAGATACACTTTATCAAAATGGAATAGTTTCTCTTTTTTGAACGTTTTAGGCGCATGCTTAGTCGACACAGAAAGAAATTATTACTATAGTGGGTTGGGTTACTAGCGCCGCAGGCATCATGCCCGCCTCGCGCCGAAAACACAAGATCGGGATATTCTCAGTTTTTACTCTCTCGCTGGCCCAGCACAGTACTGAGAACATATACCTCCTCAGCAATCATAAATCTAAGATCTATCGGGTCATAGGCCCCGTCAATTTCACATCTCTGCTACTAATAAATGGTCGCGTAGCAACCGCTTTACTCTCCCATCCATCTCAATAAACCTCCGAATTAACAGTTCTTCGTAGATTTCACATCGCTCCAAGTATCTCATAATCTTTCCCACGCTATAATTCCTATGAGGGAGTTTGGAAAGTATTTCTACCATCATTGCATCTATATATGTCTCCTCCCCGAGGGTGTGGGAAGTAACTCCTTCAGATTCCGAATCTCGAATAGCTGGGGCATTCTGCAAGGAGATGGCGTACTGTCAGCGGCACCAGACAGTCGTCACAATAGGGTTAAGGCGGCGCCCCATCAAGTATTGATGGGTCATACTAGTGTGGCCAATGCGCAGGCTGCACAGTACCGCCTCCAAGCGGCGGTCGCCGCACCCTTTATTATTGATGTCATCCCACCGTTGCTGCCACACCGCTCTCATAGATCTCCTTATGTAGTAGTAATAATCTTGGCTTGGTATAGCTGGGTTAACCCCCTCTTCAATACTTCCGTTGCAGCGGGGGGTAAAGCTGACGGGAAACCCTGAGACATTGGATACCTCTTAAATAGGTCCTCCATCGCTTCCCTCAGAATAGTCTTGTCTCGTTCCGGTGCGCTGGTCCGTCGCGTCACCCGAGCGTCCTCACAATGAGGAATCTCAGGTTACATCAACTCTGTTCTCTCCTCCTCCTCCCGTGCATCACGTATACAATCTTGTTTACGTCCTGCCTTATCGTCCTGTCGCCCACCCGCGGTCGATTTCTTAGCTGTCTTAGCATGCCTATCGTCTATTGGGGACGTATCGCTCTGCTGACGCTTACGACCCGAGCCGGTCGTAGAGAGAATTTCTGTTGTAGCATCTCTCATGGTTGGCAGACTACCTTCCCCAGACGAGCTCGGCGCAGCGAGCACCGCCTCCACGTCAGCACACGGTTGTCGCTCCTGATCAGTCTCTCGCTCTACCGTTCGGTTACGCGGGTTCACCGCCGCTCTCTGTATCCGTCCTGCAGCCACAGAGGCAGTCGAACTAGGCCCAGCTCGACTTGCAACATCCGCATAGGTAGTTCCGGAGCGATTAAAGCGTCCTCTTCTAGCCACTCCATAGCTCACTCCTTCCCTCACTAGGATCTCTTTCATCTTATTAAGGTGACATTTGTTGGAGCTAGCTGGGTGTGGACATTGGCAGTTAGCGCACAGGGTACGACAATTACAGGGCAGCTCGTGCTGCTCTAATGCACTATTGGCGCACGTCCCTCGAGCCGCCCTACAGGTTTTGGCTCCATGGCCAACACCCTGGCATTTGAAGCACCTCCTTCGTTTCAGAATATACTATCAATCTTACTTGGCATCGTGTCCAACCTAGATTGATGTGCGTCTGCAGTTGTCGGCTGTTAAACGTGAGGATATACACAGGCTGGGGGACCAAGGCGCCACTCACCCGTTTCTGTGTCTGGTACACCGTCCTAACTCCAAACTCCTTCAGTTCGTCCAGGAGTCGCTGCTTCGAATATTGCGGGCGATTAGCGTACCAGATTGTTTTTTTTAGTCGTTCGGCTTTTCGTGGGGGATTACAACTACAGGCACACCGGCGAGAGTTGTAATCCGTTCTATTGTCCTTGACTGCCGTTCACTCTGAACCTCAACGAGTAGTCCTCCAGAACGTGTCTCAGTGACTCTGGTCAGGGTTCCGCCGATGACCTTGCAGAAGTCACGGTTAGCTACAAAACATCAATTTCCGACAAGGAAGAGTCATCTGCTGCTATTATATCAAAGAACTTCTTGTAACCTTGGAGAGCTGGCTGGAACGCGGCAAGATTCCCTCCAGCTTCCTCTTGCTGAGATGGTCTGCGTCCTTTATTATATTGCGAGGGGCGGCTCTCCTTCCCCTATGCGGTTCGGCCCGTGACCCACTTTGTGCAAATAGTGTCTCGTGCGGTTCAAGCGTCTGGTTCCAAATAGAGCCCGGCACAATGCCCGCGCCCTCACTCGCAGCGGGTTGCTGCGACTGGGCCGGCATTGGCGGCTCTGGTATTTCAAGGTTCGGTTCAGGATCCGTTTTGGAGGGCCGGTCTGTTACCCAGTAGTAGCTAACCACGAAGGGTCCGCCCTTCCACACGAGCAACCGACCTCTCCTCTACGGGTGCGTCAGAAATACGACAGCTATAAACACATAAAAGAAAAACCACGGTTCGGTAAGACCGAGTGCTGCCCGCGTGGGTTCTACCTACACTTCAGATTGTTGGAAAATGAAGATAAATATCTCTGAAGTAATAAAGAAGAGCGAAGATGTCTTAATAGGTATACTAACGGTACCACCACGAGAAGGTGCAGTACAGCTTGAATACAATTATACTAATTGTAACCCAGAGATCAAATCCTTGTCACTAGTAGCGAAACGTCCCTTCACCAAAGATAAAATACTTCGTACGTACCAGTAAACGGGTGGTAAAGGGAGTTTTTAAAATCCACACAGAGAGAAAACACAGTGACGATGATGGTAGAAATCCTCTCTGAATTCCCAAGTAAAAGCTTTAGTGTGAGAATAATGAAGTGATTCCTGGAGCAGTGTGAAATCTACGGAAAATTGTGAAAGCAAGGGTTTAATAAGATGGATAATGGAGCATCATAATCATATTGTAATGGCAGAAATGTAAAATTGATGGGGCCTTGACCCCGGTTGGATCTTGTATTTCTGATTGTGAAGGAGAACTTATTCTCGGCACTGCACTGAGCCTGTGACAGTGTAAAAGCTGGGATTATCTGATATTGTGTTTTTGACGCGAGGCGGGCGTGATGCCTGCGGCGCTAATAACTCTTTTCAATATAAAAATAGTCCGTCATGAATGTAGCTTTTTGTCGTTTCCTTTTTCATCTCTCATTCACTTTGTTCTCCTGCCAGAAGCATGGCATTGACCACTACTGAAGTAAACTGTACTATATCACTGTTACCTAGTTCTTCTTAAATCCAAATATTATAAACTTGAATTAGTGCATGTTAATGTTCAAAAATTGAAGCCTAATGTCATTGGAATGCATTTACTAATCTATTTAATTACAATTTGATGTTTTCGTTTATAAAATTCAAATGCATTTTATAAATCTATATATGTAACTAACTTAAATATATTGAATCGATGTATTTAATGATTCAATGCATGTAATACCCGTCATTGGTAACAATACAGTTGCGCTCAGGAAGAAAAGAGCGTAACGGGAGGACTCACGAAAAGTTAGCACCAAAAAGTGACGTTATCATCGACGAATCTATGGATGAGTAGCCTACGAATATTTTACCTAATTTAACCAGAAATATAGTCTTAAATTGCGAAATTCATCTCTATTGTATAAATAAATTGAGATAGTGTGTACTAATTTAGCAGTTAGCTATCTATAGAAAATTGCATTGCTTGCTAGTGGAAACTTTCACAGCACTAGCGCCGAGTTTGTTCTCTTTCGGTGACCTGATTCAATTTCTTTTCCTTGATTGAAGCATTATTTACACATCATGTTCAGTTCACAGTGCTCTTCACAGAATATATCTATTCCTTAATAACAAATATAAACACCATTATAGTCAATTCTGTACGCGAGAGAAGACACAGTAACAGTTAGCCTATTGCTCGAACTTTATGTACCTGGCGACAACATTTTTCGGTATTTAGCAGCTCAAGTAGCTGGCCAGTCTTGAGCGGGATATTGAAAGAGTTAAGTCGAAAAAATACTGTAATTTGTTCAAGAAACCAATATACGAAGGCCTGAGGTCCTACACTTAAACACTTCGACTTGTTGATGGGATGTAAATTTGCTACGTGCGGTCTCGGCTAAGTTTTATTTCAGTCCAATTGCGTCCTCCCGTTGCATTCTTTGCTTCTTGGTTGCGCTAATGCAGTGGCTCGTAACTTTTTTCTCTGCTGGTACGCCTCTGAAAACAAACGAAGTTCGTCTCTATTGGCCTAGTCGTCTGGTACCCGTGACGATCAGTCATTCTAGTTTTTATCAGGTATAATTAGTTTAGCTCGCCATTTCTACTATAGCTGGAGGCGATTTCACAGAGGGACATCACATTATGAAGTACCTATCCAACTTTTATTTAACATTTTTGATATACCAAATCTGCTTTTAGTGCCCTCAGAAGTAATAGGAGCACAGGTTAAGATTTAGTGCACTAATGTATTCAGAGGCGATGCAAGTGTCACTGATGTTAAGGGCCTCACATGCCGCCGACTCAAACTCAATGCGCAAACCCCAACTCATGCCAGTTTGCGTAGTGTGTGGGGACGCTCATGCTCCAACTCAAGCCAAGTTTTTAGGCATGGATGGGAGCTGTTCAGTTTCTCCCGATGTTTGTGGGCGGAGCTTCCAGTTTGGACAGCACAAGGAGGTTTAATATCTCTATTCAACCTCCTTAGTGCTGCCGGCTGACTGTTTTTTGCAGCGGAACTGATCGATCTTGGGCTTGTAGTAGTAGAAGTTTTACCAGCGCTTCAGTGGCACACTGCCTATATCGCGCCGAACTATTCCTGTGTTTAACCGCAGGCTCGTGCACCGCTAGGGCGCGAAGTGTGTCTCATTTTATATTAATAGGAAGTATTAAGGAGGGGACTATATTGATTTTATATATACCTAGTATATGTATTTAGCAAAGGAGAGGATAATGTCATAGTTGGTGGTGGTATCTATCGTGTTGGGTTCATCACAGTTATTATAGATAAGGAAGGTCTTAGGGCGTCTGTGTTGAATTGGCCACGAGGCCCCTCAGCCAGCATTCCCCGAGTATGGATTCAGCATCCTGTCCATAAAGGTCATATAACAGTCCCTTCGCTTGTTGAAGAAGGTTGGGCTTGCGCAGTGTGCGGGGAAGCAAATTTGTACAAGTTGCAGCTCCAACCTTGCATGTGTTCGAGTTGAAGTTGGCGGCAGGCGTAGATGAATGGGCCCCTGCAGGAATGTTCGTTACACTCTTTAGCAGCAACAATATATCTTTTGCAGGCTGGTGTCGCTGCAGCGCATGCGCGACAGCGGAGCATTCTTGACAACTACTGAGTCTGTGGTGCTGGGAATCGCTGGTGGATCAGATCATCCCAAGTTCAAACCATTACAGAAAATTATCATGGAGCCATCTGCTGATACTGGTCTTCTGCAGCATCTGAAGCTCAACTAATCTACTAGCATACATCGCTGTCGTGCAGCTCACGAGTACCTATAGATATCTATATTTTAAAATCCGCTCCGCCATTTAAGGTCATTGCTGGTAGCATCGATGGGTGCTCATTTCTTGTTGTACAGACGTCACTGTTATCCCCAAATGCTAACAAACCAGATGCCATGAAGAAACTTGAAGTTCCTCATGGTATTTGTTTGTAACAAAGCTGTTGAGGATAAAATTAGCCCCTGATTGCCATCAAAGAAGCTTATAAGCTAAAAGCTATATCGAGGTGTTCAGTGAAATGTATCACACTGCTGACTGCAAAGCCCATTATGGCTAAGTGTCCAACTTACTCTGGAGTCCCACCCCGCTATTAGCTCAACGCAAAAGATGTGTCCGCGGAAATGAACGGCAGCCTTCCGTTTTTGATGGAGCAGCTTGAAGATAAGTGCTGCCCCTGTCAGGGGTTGTTATGAATGCACTTTGTTATCACGTACATGATAATCTTAACGAACTATGATTTTTGCCCAAACCCCTCACACTGAAAGTTTCTTGAGCACGCTGTCAGTTGTCCGGAATTCTGAAACTCCCAGGGCGGGGTTACCTTTTGTCCTCGCACAAGTAACGGTATGAGTAGGTTTACTTGATTTGTTGCTGCCCTGCGACTCAACGTTAATTTGTTCTTGAGTCTGGTATATTTGACAATAATTGTCTAATCATATTCCGAACAACCAGATAATGTTCCTGTATAATCTTGGGATATCCTCGGTAGCAGTTTTACTGAGCTTCTCTGTGTAGCTACGCTATTTGAGTTTTGTTGTGGTTTATACCCTCAAGGTACTATATTGTTAATGCGAGTGTCGAACAGCTTCTTTTGTACCTATAGACCTGCCGAACTCTGTAAAATTTAGTTGTAAGAACTCAAGTGCAATTGCCAATGTAGTGTAGATTTAACTATTTCAATGCTGCATGCAAATAATTATTATTAGCCGTAAGCTTTCTGTGGGAAGTGTCTCGATATGTAGAAAATTTGTGGGATATATTAAAACATTTTCATCTAATTCAGAGTTTCATTGAAACGCTCGCCTCGGGATATTCGGGAGTAACAGGTCTGCTGTGTGACACATGATTCAGTCCACACATTTGAGAGTCGTCGTTTATCTTTCTTCAGAAGATAGTAGCGCGAGATATGACATCTATCGCTGATCCTTGTTTATGCAGCAGTAGCAGGCCAGAAAAAAAATTCTTATACTTTCCTCAAATACATTTTATGAAGTCTGCGTAATTGAAATCTCTGCCACAATATGATTGGGCATCACGCACCCAAGGGTCCCGAGTGCCTTTTCCGCAGGGGATGTAGCATCTGGCCGCAGCTCCTGCTGAGAAGGTTAGTTTTGTAGAGTAGGTAGGTCCTCTATATTTCCTTTCTGTTCCGCGAGGTGGGTCGCCGATCGAGGTGACAGACTTTTTCTACGGGGCTCTCGCCTCGCCCGTGTGGAGGGCCACAGAAGGGACCGTCCGCACGGGCGCTTCTTTTTTCTGTCCTCCTCTCTTTTCGTCTATCTCTTGCCACCTGAGCACAACGTTGTAGTTTCGGCTGTAAGCTGAGTAAATCAATCTTAGATCGCTATTGACTGTCCAAGTTTCAGAAATAGCGGGACAATACCAATATAATAATGCGTAATTGAAAATTTCTCCCAGTGGATTACAAACTTTTCTTTTTCAGTTGACTAATATATATTCAACAATTTGATACCAATCGGGTCATTGTAAGTTTGAAGTATTGCAGTTGTATGGTAAGAGTTTAAACATGGCACACGTACGAAATAAAATTCTTGCAAAATACCGTCCAAACCATGGTCCGTTAATTGTAGTTACAAGGAATCTTATAAGAAATCATTATATATAGCTACTTTATTAAACTAGAAACCAGCGGGTCTGTAGACACCGGTCACAACGGCATGATCACGCTCGTAGGGCTCCAGTGTTATCTGTTCCTTTGGCTTCAATCGATCAGCTTTTAGTTTCTCTATTTCTCCAGCAAATACTGCTTCCGGAGGCGCCGTGGAGTCGATACAATTAGCCTTTATGCTGATAACGAAGTGGCCTCCTGCGTGGAAAACCGAAAATGTGTAAGTTAGTACAATAAAAAGGAATGTCAAATTGTTGAGGGCCTAAAAAAGCAGAGGCAATAAAGTCACAGTCCGACTTGACAGTAGTTACTACTTTTAGTAAGAGTAATAGTCAATAAAAAGACATCTACAAGGCGGTCAGATCCAGACTCAAATTAATTACACGTCAACAGTAATAGGTTACTAACAACACATAGTAGCTAAGTCACAATGACATTTAGGCCAAGTGAAAGTAAAATGGCGGGTTCCCCTTGAAAAATGTGCCTAGTGTTCGAATGTTCGTTGCATTTTCGCAAATAAAGTGTCTCAACCAAAAATTTTGCCAAAACGTTTTAGCACTGGTAAGATTGCGGAGATCTCTTCAAAGTCCAGTGAATTAGGACTCAGGAACGTGGGCAGTGCTCCACTATGTACAAGGAAGTGACGGAGTGACAGACGCTCGTCGTTGTTGGGTAGCGTACAAGAGGGTGGAGCTTGAGCACTTCCCTCTTTGACCGCATGGAAGAAAGAGGTTGAGGCGTTTCAATCCCGAAGCAAAATCTCCAGGCCCCGGCCGCGTTACCACTCAAGTGGGGCCGCGCTTTCATCAGACCATAAGAAGGGACCGAATAGGGGAGGGTTCGAATGACATACAGAGGGGGACACTGCACCACTATTTGCTACATTTGAAGGGATTTTAGTAACACCTCAGTGTTGGCATTCAATGCAGCAAGTTCGATACCGTTACAGGTCAAATTCTCCTGGATGGTGACCGTTAAGTTGGATTACAAGCAACATTTGCTTCAGCCCTTGGGAGGTCCAGCTTGAACAGAGAATAACATGCTCGTCAAGTTATAATTATAGTCAGAAGATTTGGGCCTCAGTTTCCGAGCGGAACGATATCAGAGGAAAGAACAAGGGACATACAGTATGTCGATAGAAACAGGGAACCCATGCACGAAGGTGTTCCCACACAGGATCAACGCGCACGGGAACAGCAAGTCGGGAAAGAAGAGGAAGAACAGACAACAGTAAGATCAGTAAGAGTATGAAAGTGGAAGGAAGCAAAGTTATTATATTGAGTAGTTTAATTCTCAGTCTCCACATCAACGGCGATCTAACAGAGGAAGAAGCAAGGGACACATAGTGTGACATTAGATACGTGGAACCCATGCACGAGGGTGTTCCCACACAGGATCAACGCGCATGGGAACAGCAAGTCGGGAAAGAAGAGTAAGAACAGATTGAAGAAAGATCAGTAGGAGTAAAAGATGAGGAAGCAAAGTGGGCACGAAAGACAGACGTCCCGAAGGCCTAGCTAATGGTTAAGGTAATGTGAAACTGACTTGAGTCGATCAAAACACTTGACGTCAGACTGGCCTAGTCACTATTAAAGGCCTTCATTCAATACTAAAGAGTATGAAGAAATGACCGCATCTCCACCACCTAATTGTCTTCCGTTAAGCCAAAGTTTCACTGCAGTCTTTTGTTCCCCATACGCAGTAGATATTGTCCTAAAGTTTTCTTGCTAGTTGGCAAATATGAGCAAAGCGCACAGAAACAGCAGAATTGAAAAGAACGCTAGAAACTGCTAGCAACACTTTGCTGAGAGCAAACTGACTTAAAGGTAAACATTTTATAGCAACCCTTGTGTAGACGCCCAGTTGTGTAGGCAAGGATGCAACAAAGCGTTGAACACTTCGACAGCACACTATAGTGTAATCTCGTCTTTATGCAGAAATTCATAAGAAAACTATTACCTCGTAAAAAGTTTGTTTTGAACACACATAGGTATAATACCTACCGTTCACGCACAAACAGAAACCAAAAGCTCACCTTGTTTGAGGAAGTACTGTGCATTGAGGGCAACTATTCTGGCCTGGTCAGGTTGGGCCACATCAGCGAATATCGTGTCCACCATTGGCACCATCATTCTGCGGAGGATACTCGTTTAAATTAGTTATACCCGGTACAATTAAATAATACGCTGCAGTTAGTCCTATCACAGCAGGAGCTGCCTATAACGGGAGTTCATGCGTGCCTTTAACGATTAAATTGGAAAGAGAAAAACTACGTCCGCCAGGGAGACATGTTTTTGTCGAAATTGTCACCAAGATAACTAAAAAAGTAATGGACGGATCTTAACCAAATTTTCAGGGATTAATAGGCATATTGAGAGTAACAGATGATTAACTTTCGGTGAAAATCCGTTCAACCGTTTGTTTGTCTTCTCTTTTTCTTGGTGCCATTAACTCTAGAAGTTATGGACGGATTTTTTTAAATTTTCAAGCGTTGCTACGTGTATCATGTAGAGTATACATATAATCAAATTTCGTGATCTGTTGTTCTTGTGTCTTTGTATTTGATTTTATGTTTGTCAGCAACATAACTCAAAGAGTAATGAACGGATCTTCAAAAAAATTGTACACGCTGTTACTACTGTCAAAAGGCGCAAATGACCAAAGTTTGGTGCGGATAAAAAAGAAGTCATAGTTTCAGGACAAATTTAAATTTTTCGTTAACGGTGCCTTGCCTGGCGGGGGTATGCGCTCTAGTTATTAATACACTTTAAAATCCGTAGCCGCTACTCAGGCGTTCTAAACGATATGAATGCAATTCTAATATTTTCAGAGAGGAACAGAAGTCTCCCTCTTATTGCTTATCAGGATCCTTCAAGATCAGACATGAACATACAGTATCGTAAACTATTCAGTATGGTTAAGTCTGACAGTGACACGAAGGGCCTTCAAATACGACAGAATAATCGCTTAGCATAGATGAGACTGCGAAATAGCGCTGCCTCTCAGATACGTGGGATGGACACTCAGTTGGGGAACATCCTACTGTGAGAGGAACAACACAGTCAGGGCAGTAGGGAGGATTATATAGCAACTGATCAGTCTCTAGGCAAAACTAATGATACTGTATATTATTATACTGTAGAGTTTATGCCTCCCCTTCTTCAAACAAGCCATCAAATAAATGAAGAAATAAGGGACATATAGCGTGATGGCAGGAACGTGGAACCCGTGCACGCGAGAGTTGACAAACTCGATCAACGCACATGAGCACAGCAGGGACGAAAAGCAAGAAGGAAACGTTACCAGAAGGACAAAGAGTGTGACAATGAAAAGCAGCAGCGGCAAAGTGAACACGAAAGAATGACGTACCAAATGCCGAGACTAAAATAACCTGTGAGACTGCTACCCGGAGGGCACGACTCCCCAAAGCATAGCATTGGTAAACCTCTCCCTATGCCTGATGGAATCACCGCACACGAGAACAGTCAGTTCGTTTTCGAAGCAACACTGACTGTCAACTTCCGGCTATTTCTGAATCAACATGTATTATAAAGAATGAAGTTTTTGCCGCTATATTGAAGAATATACGTTGCTTTGTTTTGAGAAACACACACAAAGAAGAGCGGTTACCTGTATTTTAGGGGATGTCTGGCATCTTCAACAAGAGGAATAATATTCGGCCGTTTTTTCGCCATGTTGACGAGATCTCGTCCCGATCGAGCAGAAAATTCTACAGCATATACGGCGCCATCCTGCACAAAATTAAATTGAGGTTAGGCAAATAAAGTTTACATTATTATATACTATTATTATTAGCTACCTATTATTTTCACCTATCATTTTCAGTAACTGCAGGCCTCAGTTTCCATGAAAAAGGCGATCTAACAGAGGAAGAAAGGAGAGACAGTACATCGATAGAAATATGGAACACATGCACGAGGTTGTTCCCTCACAGGATCAACGCACGTGGGAACAAAAAGAAGAACAGAATAAAGTATAATCAGTAAGAGTTTGAAATCGCAAGGAGACAAAGTGGGCACAAAAGACAGCCGTCCCGAAGGCCTAGCTAATGGCTAAGGTAACCTACAAATTAACCTGGGGTCGCTGCTCCCTATAACATAGGATGGGCGAATTTAACTAACATAGCCCTACGGCTCATCTTATGCCCCGGAAGGGTCATCCGCAAGATATTAAATAGAGTTCAACAGGCGATATCCTCCTGTGTTGTCGTTACTGGTAGTAAATCGCTTCTAGAAGGTGGCAATTAAAACCATTGGCTATAACTGGCCGGTATCACTAGCAACGCGAGCAGTACACCCGCCAGCCTCGCGCCGGACCCTATCATATCTCTGCACTCACGAATATTCTTGGTCAAATATGGGAACTACAGAGTGACAATCTCATTATAACGCATGGGTAAGGTTAAGGCTGAAGCCCTGGGTATCTACCCATTCAAGGTGCGGCTCCTGGTCGCCGAGCACTGAATTGCATTGATTATTGCTTCTACATAATACCCTAGAAAATAAATAAACGGCAAGGTAAATTGCGACCGCTTCCACAGCGAAGCGGGAGGACAAAAAATAATTAATGCCGTACAAGTACAGAAATGGAAGAAAGCAAAATAGGCACGAAAGGAAGCTATCCCTAAGGGCTATCTAAGACTCAAAAAAACTACAGAGTCCCATGGGAGCACGAGCCTAACTAACCTAATCCTATGGCCCTTCCTATGCCCCCTTAGGTTTACCACACATACAAGGGTTGGGTTCACTATGGTTTCGCTATGCTGTTAATATCACCGCCAGACTTACCTCTCCCACAACATCCGACACGTGCGAAACTGTTGTGCCATTTGCAGCACCTAAGTAGAGCACTTTGGAGCCCTTAGGCATGTGAATATCTTCTATACCACCGACAATGCTCGCCGCCAGTTTAGATCTGAACGGGTTCCACACTCTGTACTCCACCTTGGCGCCTTTTTCCTGGTCCTGGGTGAAAAGACGTCATGATTTTGAGAAAGTGGCACTTAACATGGGAGACAGCAAGATAAAATACCATCATTATTATATGTACTGAATATTTCAAGCCTCCGTTTTCACAACGGCGATACAGGGGAAGAAGCAAGGGACATATCGTATGATGATAGAAATAGGAAACCCAAGCACGAAGGTGTTCCCCTACAGGATTAACGCACATGGGAACAGCAAGTCAGGAAAGATGAAGATCTGAATAAAGCATGAGCAAGTAGGAGTATGAAAATGAAAGAAAGTAAAGTGGGCACGAAAGATAGACATTTCGAAGGGCTAGCTAACGGCTAAAGTAACCTACACGAGCCCACTGGGGTCACTACGCCCCAAAACATAGGATGGGCGAACCAAACTAACCTAACACTATGGCATATAGCCCATCCTATGCCCCCTGAGGGGCAAGAGCAAATAGCTTACCAGCAGATCACCTAACCAGAGTATTAAATTATCAAAAACATTTTACTGCAGCAAGTATTACATAGCTAGACTTTACTCAACACTATGCACGGATTGCTTTACACAAAGTTTTAATTCACATTGCAACACAATGAACCTTAAAAGAGATCTGCTACAGTACAAACAATACCTAGCAATTACTCCCAAAGAGTGAACTAAAGCTTCTCCGACTTATAAAAAAAAAATAATAATCAAATACAATGCTTTTATACAATTCTTATCTATCTACAATATAATAAAGGCCGATGTGTATTTATTTATTGGTTTATCCATTTTCTGTCACACTTCAGCAAATTAAGCGAAAATTCAGGTGCCAAAGACGAAGATATGTTAGACACAGGGGTCGAACTTGGGCGCTCAAGCTGAGGGACCTGAGCTCACCTGCATGACCGTGTCTGGACATGTTCATTGTTCAACGGTGCTACGGGTGATGTCACTTAACTACGCCTCAATATATATCCAATTTTTCCGGTCAGAATGCTGAATTTATATTTAAGAAGCCTTTTCAACAGTCACAAGCATAGGAGACAGCGGGGGTTTTCTTGAAGTGCTAATTTTCTGCCATCATTTATAAAGAGAGCTTGGGCCACTAGGCGGAAATTAGCACTGCAGAACTTTCCAGTAACACGCCTATCAACAGACACTGCCCAGTGATACTATAGAACTTTCCAGTAACACGCCTATCAACAGACACTGCCCAGTGATACTATAGAACTTTCCAGTAACACGCCTATCAACAGACACTGCC
>LQNS02276481.1:11801151-11815555 GCA_001587735.2 Parhyale hawaiensis | reverse complement strand
TTGACCTTGTTTTAAGGTCTCCGACTCCTAGACACCGGTTGGTTGACCCCAGACAGGCTGAAGTGGGTGAAGCCACCCGCCCACAGGGGGCAAGAGGCTAGTGGAAGTTGAACTTCCAGTAGGCTCTAAACAATTGGTGTACGCGTACCTAATAGAGTTTCTTAATATCTCTTCGAATTTGCAGTAAAGCATAACTCAGAAAGCTGTGGACTTTTCTGTTACTTAGATAACTTAGCTACGCATAAGGGTGATGAGCTGGCAGAACAAGTTCCACAGACTATCATCGTGCTAACGGGGAGAGCAACCGAAACAAGCGCCCATAGAGGAATATTTACACATCAAGATCGAGGAATAATCTTATGTGCACATTAAAATCGCTTGCTTAAGAATCATCTTAGGTTAGGTTGAGTTTCTTTCAGTTAACATTCAAGTATGTTGGCGTTTATTCCCGTGGGCGTGTAAAAGTAGTACTAGTAGAAAGATTACTAGCGTAATCTAAGTCGTATCGGGTCGAATTCTGGGCGATTTTTATCTCGGCTTTTCTACTGAAAGATCTCATATTCAATGGCTCCCTTGCTCTTAAGTGGCCGGCACGCTACTACTGGCAGGAAATGAGGCGCAGAGTATCTCCAACCCCACACGGTACCACTGTTCGCTCCGCCACGCCGAGCAGGGGACAAGGAGGCGAAAAGAGAAGAAGAAAGAAACGCCAGTGCAGAGGGTCCTTTGTGCGCCGTCACCCTCCCCCCCCCACCCATGGGAATAGGTAGGAGGTCCATGCAAAGAATGGCTTACCACTATTCGACAGCCCATGCACCTCGAGGAGCAGTAGTATGAAGGACGTACCTAAACTAAACTCATCAGCAGGAACTGCGGCCAGCTGCGACATCTCCCGCGGAGAAGGCACTCAGGAGTCGGAAATGCCTAGAGGCGTGAGACCCCAAGATAATCTGACGAGAATAGGGCTCACTTTGGAAAGAGGACGTGCCCACACAGAATCAACGCGCATGGGAACAGCAAGTCAGGAAAGAAAAGGTAGCACAGCATAATGCCGCATTACTATGAGTATTAAATGGAAAGAAGCAATGTGGGCCTGGAGGAAAAACGTCCCGAAGGCCCAGTTATGGCTAAGATGACCTACTGAGTCCGTTTGGAGTTGCCGCTTCCCATAACATAGGATACATGAACTTTACTTAATAGTTAGTAATGTCCAAATCCTTCTTTCGTCGAAAAATAATTTTCGATCGCGGGCCACCTGTTTTAGGATTGCGGGCCCACGAGAACTCGTCATCCGCGATGAGGATGTAAATGGTTTGTTCGATTAGGTGCCAAAACTAAGCCTTCGAAGCTCGACTTGTTTGAATCTTTAGGCAGGTGCGCTGGTTTCGACCTGCTGGATTGAGTTTCAGGCGTTGGTCCTTAATCGGCTACCCGCGAGACTTTCAGCAACATAATCTTGTTCCGCAAACGAAAATTTTCTGCAGGCTCAATGTGATCGCGTTGCTTCTAGCACTTAAAACACGATTCAAAGTGGCAAAACCAAAGCTGAACGTACCCAAAATATTCCATCAAGATGAACATTGAAAGAAAACTTCAATTCTTGAAAAGAAATCTGCATGATGCGGGAAAAACGAAAAAAAAACACATATGACTGGACACATTTATTATACAAACACCACCGACGACGTGAAATATGCTACAAGAAGGTAGTATGTACACAGTACGAGAGAAAATTACATCAGACCTGCAAGTGCAGGTTGCAGACTCAGCCTCGATTCTACCCCACAGCATGAACTGACCACCCAATGGTACCCAGAACTGCACAGCGCATGAAGACATAGCTACTGTGCAAGACTGGCATTGGTTGCCTACGGCTCACGTGACCGCTCGCAAATTCTCAACAAACCAGAGTGTGACGTCACAGCCAATCACGTAGCGGGATATGGTAGAGTTGAAGCACGATTGGCTGCGGAGATAGAGTTTTCATCAATTCCAAGGCTCTCATTTGATAGGTACACCGTGCTTACTTTATAAAATACAGTAGGAAGCCTCTCCTTACAGTGCATGTGTTCGAGTCGCGCCTTTAGCAGCAAGGATTTTTACTGCACTCTCAGGTACTGTACGATCAGGAGAAGTAAAAAGGTTCTCGGACTGAGTTTTGTTGCTGGCTACTTCTGTTTCCCTAAACACCACCAGTTCAATAAAATTTTAGACTAAAGCAGATGCGAAATCTCGTAAATTTCTTCACTGCACACGAGATTATTATCAAAATCTACATCATGGCTTCAGTGAATGGAGATATAATCCAACTGAGGTATCAACTCCAGCAGGCTGCGAAAAATCTCTAAAAAAAAAAAATCACGTCTGAAGTGAGTAGAAGGCTAAGGAATGAACGAACGCTCGCAGAGGTGCAGACCCACACTGCCGAACACAAATCACTGTAGGTATTGAATTCCATGCCCTTGATTGGGACTGAAATGAATGCTGACCTGTAGCAACGTGAGCCACATAATCAGGCATCAGTGTTTCTTGATGAAACTACGCAACTGTGACTTTTTCAACGTTCTCAGCCAGGGAAACTGTTGCTACAGTGTCCATACCGTCGCATATTGTTTAGATGTGTGAATGTATTTCATACACCTAAGACTGTACTGCTAGATATTTCTCTAAAGTGCCATTATCCTCAGAAAAGATATTAGGTATTATAAGAAGATTTAAGCCTCCCTAAATAAGTACTAAGCTTTTCTAAGAGAGGAAAAGGAAGGGACATATAGTATGTCGACAGAAAAAAGGGGAATCCATGCACGAAGGTGTTCCCACACAGGATCAACGCGCACGGGAACAGCAAGTCAGGAAAGAAGAGGAAGAATAGACAACAGTAACATCAGAAGGAGTATGAAACTGGAATGAAGCAAAGTGGGCACGAAAGACAGACGTCCCGAAGGCCTAGCTAATGGCTAAGGTAACCTACACAAACCCCCTGGGAGCGCTACTCCCAACAACATAGGATGGGCGAACCTAACTAACTTAACCCTATGGCCCATCCTATGCCTCCTGAGGGGGTCCTCACAAAAACAATGCAGCTACTATGGGAATGGGAATACACGCGCGCGTTACACTATGGGTACAGAAGAAAAGTACACGCCGCCTTTCATATAAAAATGTCTTTTAATTAAGTTACACGGAGGGCGCAGAGCGGCAGTAAGTAACTACCAACAAAAAAAAAAAATTAAAACACAACCAGTGAACAACTGGAAATATTTCCGACAGTGAGAGGGATACAGAATATTTATACCATAAGTAAGTTCAGATACAAAAATACCTCTTGTCATCTGGAATCATTCATGACAGGTTTACGTACATTTCATACATTTGCGTAAACATATATCTAACTCTTAGTCTATTATCAGGAGCCCACACGAAAGCAAGAGACAAAGCTAGTAATAACATTAAAAAATCTGCCGTGTCCATAAACATTTATACAACTTGCATTTAAACTTACAAATTCGCTTCACTTACAGAGCAACTCTGTATTGCCCAGGTACCAAATGTACAACAATCAGAACAACAGAGACATTCACATATCACGGACGCATTAATCTCACACTAAGCCTGCAGCAGGAACTTGAAGTTAAACTACCAGCAGTAATCGATGGTACTTTCCTTAGTCGAAGTGACTGGAAGGCCTAGGGAGTACTTCGACGTGAGTTTTGTAATATAGAATCAATACATTCCAAAGTAACTTGAAAAAACTCACTCACCTCCATTACTGAAGTGATAGTTGACAAAAATAAACATGCATTCGACTTCAGTTACCTCTTTGCAGAGAAATATAGCAGTATTTCGTTACTCGAAATGAAATCTTTCCAGAATGCGGTCAGCCTCATCAAAACTTGAAACAACACGCAAAACGCATGGATAGCTGCATAGGTGGGTAAATGCACAAATGAATATAGGCGTATCACCCCCCGGAACTTTCGAAGAACGAAAACTTATAAAACACAAAGTCATTCGCTTTACTGTATGCATTTATAATTGGTTTCAATAACAAAAATAAATAAATAAAATAAAAAAGTAACATTTTGTTCAAGTAATAGGTTGTTCGAGAAACGAGGTGTCACACTACGAGTACTTAGGAGACACACTACGTCACATAGCATAACAACGTCATGGAGAGGGTTTGTCTTGGGAATCCAAACGATGTAGTTCCCGTTCAATACTAATGGCACAGATGGGAATCGCACCGGCGACTGAATGAAACCATTAACCCTCACTAGTCACCAGACATGAAATCAAATTTTGAAAATCCGCGATCATTAGAAATAATCAGAAGTAGGGGGGTGGGGGGAGCAAAATATCCCGCGTGACTAACCCAGGGTTATACGATACTCCTGTGAGGAATAAAACCGTTGTGTTGAATCTCAGAGGCCACTTCATGGCTACTTGAGCTCTTGAGTACATGACTTAACCCTATAGGGCTTTTACCTGTGACTGAGAAATGCTCTTCTTAGAATAACATTGTGGAAGTAACTATATATTGTTCACTTACCATTTGAAGGGTTAGTCTTATAGTTCCCAGAGAGGGAAAGGTACCGTAAACTTAGTTTTGCTGCACACTCCAACTGAGAAATCTACATGCACTGGTTTGTGCTGCAGATATAGGCCAGATGGCCCTAGAGGAGTATTCGGCTGCAGCCGACCACAGGTCGTCAAGAGCTAAGGCAACAGAGGAATAAACTACTTGGTGCGCGCTATACACACATGGTACAATGTGAATTGCAGGGCTAAACTAGAATATGTGGGTCAAAATATATATTTATAAGTGAAATTATAACTAAACTGATCTCATTATGAATACTGAACACCACATTGAAATGAAATTTTCAAATCGTCAAGAATCTGCTTTCAATGGAAGATTTACCTCACCTTAATTAAAATTTTATGTAGAGTAGTACTGTAGTTTTTCTTATTATTCATGGTGCCATTTATCTTTTATAAAAACAAAATTTCGAAGTACTTTGAAAAAATATGTACATCTGGGGACCGAAGAAGTCCTGGTGGTTTTAAAAGTCACCAATCTACTAGACCTAAAGTTGAATTTAAATAGGAGGTACCTACAAGTACTGTAGCTCTACTTCAACTACAACTTCCTAAGCGGTATGATACATATACCACTACGCTTGATACTGTGGAGAAATTTTCAACTATTAAATATAGTTAGATATTAGTATTATGCGCACGAGAAGTTCCAATAGCATTCACGCAAGTATGTGACCTTGTAAAATTTGAGATCAACTAAGGGAATCTACAGAACAACACCAGAGAATGAGGTAGAGAGTGGTCCAAAAAGAGGCACAGAATAATTAATGGAACGTCATGGCAGGCCACCGGTCATGCCACTGCCTAAGTAAACAGGAATGATTTAACTGACCATGTATACAATCTGTTAGGTTTCACTGGTTCGTAGTTAAAAACTGATCTCGGTGGCCCAAAGCCATTACTAGTCACCAAAATCAGTTTGTGGGGGAATGCCACTACCGCAAGGGCCTAACGGATCTTGTAGGGCTTGATGCTCAAATATTTCATAGAGCGACTCAAACTTGAAATTTGAGTTTTCGCACCGTGTGAATATGACCAACGACAAAACTGAAGTGACCTATGGAAATGTTTGTTGTTTCTATTATTATTATATATTTTGTTTAACCTCCGTAGCCGCAACTCAGGCGTTTCATTTCAGCAGAGATACTACTTGTGCAGTATTCAAATACCGCATATTGGGTAGGCGTGGTGGCCACGTGCGCTACTACGGGCAGGGAAACAAGGCGCAAAGTATAGTAGGAGACACTGAAGTGGTCGGCCCCTTCTGTGTCCTTCCACACGAGAGACTAGAGATGTCCCGTGCGATCGACAGCCCAACTCACGGGGCAGAAAGAGGAAAGTAGAGAACCTACCTAACTTTACAATACTAACCTCGTCAGCAGGAACTGCGGCAAGCTGCAACATCTCTTGCGGATAAGGCACTCGGGAACCTTGGGTGTGTGATGCCCAAATTTATTGTGGCAGGGATAGGGCCCACCAGAATATACCCCTGAGGGCGATTGTTGTTTCTACCTGAAGATGCTAAGCACTAGAGACATTGATCAGAGGAAAGCAATGAGTTACAATACCCAGAAGGAAATGAATGACAGTATCACAAAAGTAAACAGAGGAGCTGCTACCTTTTTCTTTACAGGTGGAATGAAACCTGAAGATTTCTAACTTAAGGCATCGCCAAAGTAGAAAGACCAAAGGATGCCATTGCCTGAAGTTCCTACGAGCGGAAACATAGCTTACGGTGCCGAACCCTGAACATTGTACGAGCATCAAAAACAAGGGGCCGAACATCCACTCCTCACCAAACAGAAAGATAGCTAAAGAAGGTCAACTCTTGACTTAAGCTGAGACCGTTAAAATACATAGGAATGATAGAAATAACGTTACGGGTCCCAACGAAATTGTAAGCACCAACAGTTCTCATATGGCATCAGGTCAATATAGAAGACACAGAGCTTTATATATATAAACACATGACAACTTCTCACAAACTACTGACATTTTCTCTACGCCACCAAACGATCAGCATAGACTCGCTACTCTAACCACAACCTCTAATGTAACAGTAATCTGGACAATGTATTTAGAATATTAACGCCTGTATGCCTTAGGTTTCATGTACGCAGAACTGAGCACATGTGCAACAGCACGTGTACAGTGGTACCCAGTTGAAACGGGGTCATGGCACTTCGGGTATCGTCCGTTCCGCGCTGCAGAAACAAAAGCTGAAGGAGGGGCCAAGATATTGTTTTTCAGTTGACGTCAAATAGACAAAAAAGAGAATATTACCATCATTTCAGATAATGATAGCTTAAACATATATTTGATGTTTAAGCCTCCCTAGAAACAACTATGGCGATTCAAGAGAGGAAAAGGGACATGTAGTAGGTACGTCGACAGAAACGTGGAACCCATGCACGAAGGTGGACCAACGCTCATGGGAACAGCAAGTCGGGAGAGACGAGAAGAACAGGGGAAAGTAAGATCAATAGGAGTATGAAATCAGGAAGGAAGCAAAGTTTGCACAAAAGGCAGACGTCCGAAAATAGTAGCTAGGGATAAAAAAATAAAATACATAACTTGGAATGCCAGTTTAAATCTGATATAAAATTTAAAAAGCTTCAATAAGTGCGGGCATCCGTGGTTTCATGAGCTTACATTGCTTTACTGTACGTGGAAAAAATGGTTGGTGAGGGACTGAGGGAGCACAGGAGGTGGGGAGGTCAAGTGCGCAAACAAGTTTTAGCATTAGATGAAGGAAAACTCTATGGAGAAACACAGATGAAATTTATAAGGAAACGTGTCGCCATCATAACCGACGCCAAGGCTGAGGTGAGTTACACCAGCGTCAGCCGAGGCACGAAACTTGTGGTGCAATCACATCCCGTGTACAGTGACCGTTATAGTTAGTTAGTTATAGTTAGGAAGTTTAAGCCTCCGTTTCCGAGCAAAACGATATCACAGAGGAAAGAGCAAGGGACATATAGTATGCCAAGAGAAACGGGGAACCCATGCACGAAGGAGCTCCCACCACACAGGATCAACGCGCATGGGAACAGCAAGTCGGGAAAGAAGAGGAAGAACAGAATAAAGCATGAGCAAGTAGGAGTATGAAATCGGGAAGGAAGCAAAGTGGGCACGAAAGAGAAACGTCTCGAAGGCCTAGCTAATGGCTGAGGTAACCTACACGGGCCCCTGGGGTTGCCTGGCTCCATAGCATAGAATGGACGAACCTAAACTAACCTAACCCTATGGTCCATCCTATGCCCCCTGAGGGGGTACAGTGACCGTCATTTGAGACAAGGTGGCCGTGGCTACACAAGGTGTGGCAGCGAGGGGCGTACGGAGACAACAATATGAGCTCCAACTTCTCAGAACATTTGTAGAAACATTTGTGAACTCAAGGATTATTGATGACTTTTGTTAGGCATTTCGTCAAGTGATAATACATCACTGCTAGAATATACTAGCACGGAAGCACACGTAAGTAAGAATAATAAGAGGACGAGCAACAAATATCAGCTAACTGCCTTGACTTTAATGATAAGGTTCTTAGCTGCTTTTGCCTATATTTGTCCATTATTATGCGAAGTGCGCAGCACTGCACGTGCTACTCTGCTGCACAGTATATGCACAGACGGGGGGAGTATTCGTATATGTAGTATGACTCATAAGCGATGCGCCCTACAGCGCCGAAGTATCGGTTCAGGAGAACAGAATAAGCATCAACTATGGACACCACTGCGTGCTATAATTTACTCAATAAATTCGATGAAGAGTGTAAGATTTAGAGCAGGGACGAGAGAGCCTGGAAGTGGTAGCTAAGTAGTTACTGCCGCTGCTGCTAACGATGGCGATGTAGATAATCTTACGTAGAGGACACGCGGAGGTGCCTACCAACAAACAATGAAAGGGGACCGCTTTTCAGAAATTTTGCACGACAGAAACATCGTTAATAAAATTCTTTTCCGAAATTTCATTTATCGGTACGTGTCGTGACACCCATGGAACTTTCATTAAATCAGCAATAGAATTCACGGTCAATGGAGTTTTTGAGGTAAGATGCTTAGCCACAGGATTCACTGCCCAGAGAGCTTCATAACCTAAGTGTAATTATTGCCCATACGTTTTGAAGAAGACAAACACACCTAGTACAAATGCAAGCTGCAGAGCTGTGAACACGAGCTTTGTTACCTCCGCCGAGTAGGTTATGTTTTTGTCGGGTCTGTCAGTTATTCTGTGTCTGTGCGCCTCTTTGTCACCAAGATTACTGAAAAAGTTACGGACGGATTTTTACGAAAGTTCCAGGGATTGTTAGGCATGTAAACAGTAACAGATGATTAACTTTTGGTGAAAATCCGTTCATTTGTCTGTTTGATTGTCCGTCTGCCTATTTTTTCTTAATGTCATAACTCTAAAAGTAATGAATGGATTTTCATGAAATTTATATGAGTTATTAGGTATAATACGAAGAGTAAATGACCAAATTTTTAGGATGACCTGTCGGTTCGTCCGTTTGTTTGTCGTTATGTTTGATTTTCTGCTTGTTAGCACAATAACTCAAAAAGTTAAGGATGGATCTTAATGAAATTTACAGCAGTTGTTACTAATGTTAAAAACGTAAATGATTAAATTTTGGTGATGATCGGTTTGCCTGTTAGTGCGTTTGACTCATGTTTGTCATAATGTTTGTTAGCAGCATAACTCAAAAAGTTATGAACGGATCTTCATGAAAATTACAGGGCTTGTTAATACTACCAAAAGGCACAAATGATTAGATTTTGGTGTTTATACAAAAAAAAATCATGGTTTCAGAACCAATTTGGATTTTCCGTTATCGTTGCCTTGCTTGGCGGAGGTATGCGCTCTCAGAGTGCTCTCTAGTTATCAACTGCAATAAATGATGAACACTATACGAAGCTGTCACCTAGTTGATGGCAATGCACACTGCTATATTATTTCTCGGGGCATAATCGTCCTGGTACACGCACGTGCAGTGAGAGCAGCATCAACTGTAGTGCTACAGCTGCATGCGAGATAGCAATAAATTAAAGCAATATAAAAGAAAACCAAGCTGCACATGAAAAACGTGTTAACTGAGCAAAAGTAAAAACGTTTTACGGATGTAGCTTGGTTCTCGTGTTCGTGTTATTCTTACGATTCCCAGGAAATCAATGTGATAGCTGTTACATTGTGAGGAAATCATTATTGCTAGAGAAATCCACGTAACGTGGACCCAAGCGTAATAACTGCCAACGAGAGACTAAATAATGTGAGCGCTACTGCTTTTGATGGCGCGACGACATCAAAGCATAATCAGCTACACTACCACAGCTGCCGCAGACACGGTAAATAGTCAGAACGTTAGTATATCGCAAAGCCTAAGAAATCAATGTCACAAGAATTTCATGGGGGAGGGGTTAAGGCAGTATGTGTATTCTCGACATCATCGTTTCTGATAGCAAGGTGAAATCAACGCAACAAGAGCTGACCCATCAAAGCTGCCGGTGAGATAACAAATAATCAGGGCGACAGCGAATCCCAAAGTTTAGAGAAGTCACTGTTTTAGGGTATCTGGGTCATAATTAAAAGTTCAGGCGGCAAATTATTCATGACATAATCGCCTCAAGACGAAAACAACGCAATACGAACTGAAAATAAGCAGCTACCGGAGAGTAGGTAACTCATTCGAAACATAATTCCTTTTAAATTTCTCAATAAGAAAAACTAGTGTAAAATCTGCTGACAAGTTTAGAACACAAGGCGAAGCTAAAACAAAAGTCTAGACCTTGATGGCACCAGAAATTAGTTGACTATAGAGCTCCTCGTCGAGGCGTCTGTAAGTGATGGTTTTGGTGTCCAAGAGGTACACGGGATCCTTGATGACGGTGACATCGTAACCTTCCTTTTGCAGGTCTGTCTTGCGCAGCTTGTATGTGCCTGCAGACATACGCAAACAATGGATAGGATGATGCGCAAGAAGAGACGCTAATGTGATGGATATAAAGTGTGAATGATATATTGCACATAATAATCAACAATAACACATACAATACATACCTACCAGTAAATTGCCATGAACATATGGTAGAAGAAAATACACCAACTGTAGGATGCTTAACACTAGCCTACAGTTATTTCCTGCTTCTGCGAACGTAAGAACAGCCACTGAATCATTGCTAGACTTTGATTTTAGATCTGCAACTCAAACATGAGCAGCACATCGGCTTCCTCAGATACTTTTCATTGACAATCTCATAGGAAGTGCATCATACAAAACCTCACTTAATGGTCTTTAGATTTGAAATCACAAAGTGGAACAGGAGGAAACACAGTTTATAATACATGATGATAATACAAGTAAGCGACGAACTAGCACACACGAAATGTCAGCACGGTAAAGGTTTATATGCTGAAAAAAAGAGAAAGGTGCCTGGCCAATAGCTAGTAGGCCTAGCAGTAGCAATAAAAAATACAGGGATAACAGTAATATTTATCGATGCTGAAAGGAAAATGGGATCGACATAGTTTTACAGCTGAAAAGAAATGTAGGATAGACATCAGCAAAACACTCAGTGACCCAAGACATGAGAAAAAATAAAAATGCTGGCCAACCAATGAGGCTTTTGTGGACTTGACGATCATCGTCATGGACTTGACAGCTTCTCTCTACGAAGCCGCAGAAATATCTTTCAGATTTGGCCACAACGATAAAGTTTTCAAACCAAGACAAAATTCACAAACTCACTAGTAATCCCCACACGGATGAGTGTCCTCAGGAACAGAGACCGTATTATAGTAGGTCAATCTTTATTTTCTGGTTCAATAAATTAGGGTCCCAGTCAAAGTCTCGGTAGGTATGAGCTAGGTGGAGGCTTGAGTGCATATGTTATATTCAGAGGTCAAGTTTCAGTTTCTACAAAAAAAAAGGCGTTATCAAAGAGCAAGAAAGAACAGCCGTACAGTATGATGATAGCCACGTGTAACCCATGCACGAGAGTGTTCCCACAGCATCAACGTGCACGCCACAGGCAAGTCGGGAAAGAAGAAGAGGTACATATAAAAGAAGGATTAGTAGGAGTATGAAATCAGAAGGAAGCAAAGTGGGAACGAAAGACAGACGTCCCGAAGGCCTAGCTAACGGCTAAGGTAACCTACAGGTTCCCCCTGGGGCGCTGCTCTCCGTAACGTAGGCTGGACGAACCTAAATTAACCAATTAACCCAACTTCTATGGCCCCTGAGGGGTATCTTAGATCCACTTCACTGAGGTGGGACTTAGTGGGTCGTGGGCTGGGAGGTCCCGAAATATTTACGTCGTTTCTAGCACACATGACTCTCAGACAGCTGACACGCTACACCGCCAATGAAAAGTTTCTCTGTGACGAGACAAAGAAGTCAATGAACTCACCGACCACTCCCATATAGGCTAGGTTACAGTCAGAAGTGGACAAAGGTTTATTCGTTCTCGGGTACTTTTACTCTGACAGCATCTGGGTAGGAACCGGAACCCTTATAGCGAGGCTGCGCAGGCCGAGTAAGACAGGGTTACCGGTCGGCATTACTAACTGCACAAACACTCCACTTGGTGAATGAGTGAGCGAATTCGTTGTTGACGCCTCCCTAAACACAACTTTGAGAGAGGTAGAGGAAGTTACAGAAATGTGGAGCTGACGCACGAGGGTGTTGCCACACAGGAGCAACGCGCACGGGAACAGTAAGTCAGGAAAGAAGAGGACCGGACTGAAACACCAGTAAGAGTACGAGTACAAAAGATGGAAGGGAGTAAAATAAAACCGAAAAACAGATGTCCCGAAGGCCTGCGTAAATTCTAGATAACCTATGAGTTCCTTTGTGGGCTCTACCCTCCAAAACATAGGATGGGTAAACCTAGCGCTCTGCCCCCCCCTCCCCAGAGAAACAATCCCACATGGTCATCCCCCAGTACACGACAATACCGAGGAGCGGAGATCTCACAGTCGATGACCAATTCTTTTTAGCAAAAACTCCACCTGTCATCAGGTTGCATCACCTGTCCATGGACGCCCAGGCCGGTAGTTCTAACACTACGCAAAAGTTCTCAGACGTCACACACTCACCGGTCATCTCCATGTGCTTGACCGTCCTCAGCAGCAGCGGCCTGGCGTAGACTGGCAACACGGAGGTGACGCCAGCAGCCAACTCGTTGACGTCCAGCTTACCCTCGGGGTCCACCACCGCTGCCATGCCAGCCTTGCCTTCCGTGTGCGGGATCTGGGGAGCCACGAGTGTAAGGGTTAACTCCTGTACGGGTCAGAGTCCTATAATATGTACGATTTAAAAAGCAGGCACGCCATGTAACCCGGGCAAATCCGATGCAATATATATAATTTACGCCAAAGTGCACATGAAGTCTAATTTCTCCCCAATTAGATGCAAATTTTGCCATAAGTATTTGTAAAGATAACTTAGCCCTTCAAGCCAATTTGCTATTATTCTTTAACTATTACTAGTATGTATAACTATTTTGAGGACCAAGTCCAAAGTTTTGTACCAGGTGTAAAAGCAGAATGGTAGGAATTTACAGACGCGAGCAATCTGGGGTTCCAGCGATGTGTTATTTGTATGGAAGTGACAACTGCTCGAGCATTCACGCACTGCTTCCCTAATGCCGGGACCACACTGAACATGCGCATGCACAACTCGATGCGCGGATGTGCAGCTAACACGCCGTTTTTGCTACCGTATCTATGATACCAACTTAGAAAATAAATGGAACGTCAAGCGAGCCGCACACCTTCGCTCGCATCCAGTTGTGCGTGCGAAAGAATAGCGTGGCCCCGGCAATCGTATACGCCTACAGAGACGTCCATGTTGGGGCCACACTATAGTAATGACTCTCAATTCTCATTAAGAATGCCACCAGTAATGGTAGTCTGACATGCTGCTAGTGGCCGGTCATAGATTGAGAGGTGAAGCTTATCTACAAGGATTAACTCTCCACTGGGTAAGTGAAGTTACCACATATGGTTACTTCCATAACGCTATTCTTACGGGAATGTTTTCAGACGCATTGTAAAGGGTTAAAAAAAAAACTCACGCGCGTTATAAAGTTGCACACACCGCAGCCACACACTGCTACATAAATAAGCTTTCCACTTTCTCGGTCTCCTCTTCAAAGCGCGCCAACAACTGCAATGGTCTATAAGTAAAACACAGCGGTATAACGTTAAAGTATTTTACACTTGAAAGCCCTATACTTGTCAAGTACAATAATAATTGTAACGATGTGCAAGTACTTATTTCAGTTCAGTGTAAAGAGGCGACGGTGCTTCCAGGGCATACCGTTTTTCAGAATCAAAAAGGCGACCATGACGCCTCCTAGCAAGACTGAGATAAACGCTTGCCAGAACAGGTAACATGCGAGCGCATGAAAACAAAATGAACCTCAGCTCCGTTACACGGTAACAGAAGACGTTAGCGGACCTGAGGTGCATAACAAGAAAACGACGAGGAAAATGACATCGACCGACGTAAAGTAAGAGAGAAAACAACAGTTCTCATGTCTACAGCATTTACACATGCATAGATGACCATTATTAATATTATATTAAGAATTTTCCCGCCGTAGCCGAAAGGAACACGATACAACAGCGAAATTAATTTTTCAACTAGGATAATTTACCCGAAGTAGTGGAAGGGGTTTATCATGGTATATAATTCGCCTTGAGCTAACTGAAACGTTAGTTGAGGCGAAAGTGCATTGTTTAGACGCCGGATGGAAGTTCAACTTCCACTAGCCTCTTGCCCCCGTGGGCGGGTGGCTCTCACCCA
>LQNS02276481.1:11779204-11794764 GCA_001587735.2 Parhyale hawaiensis | reverse complement strand
TTTTAAGGTCTCTAAGACCTGGACACCGGATGGTTGACCCCAGACAGGCTAAAGTGGGTGAGAGCCACCCGCCCACGGGGGCAAGAGGCTAGTGGAAGTTGAACTTCCAGTAGGCTCTAAACATATATATATATATATTTCCTTTCTGGTTTTATATTTGGACGTGTAATTTTGTTCTTTTCATGTCATATAATGTTTATGTTATAGTTAGGTGATCTTGGTGACATAGACGAACATTCTGGTGACCAACGTCGTAGAAAGGCAAGGAGGAAGAGAGAAGACTAAGAGTAGTAAAGCTTTAAGAGGAGGCAAAACAAAGAAGAAGAGGTAATAAAGCTAAGACAAAGGAAACATAAGGACAGAGGAATGACAGAAATGGAGGAAGGACAAAGGAGAGCACTAATTCTCACCTCGACACCATACACGGAGACGTCGGTGCTCTTGACGAGCCCAGAGAGATGATTTTCCACCTCAGCAGTGCTGACGTTCTCTCCTTTCCAGCGGAAAGTGTCACCGGTGCGGTCTTTGAAGTACAGGTAGCCCTCGTCGTCCATTACCAGCAGGTCGCCTGTTGGTAGAGGGAATAATACGACCAGTTTATACGGTGCTTTTCTGACATTGGGCGTCGAATTGCTTCTCATTTTGATTAGTCGTTTGGACTTGAAAATACTGAAACACCACACAACGGCAGTACATCCTAGCCACTTCACGATGGGAAAGTGAAAGCCTGTGAAACGCACCAATGTTGAAAGATCGTTCCTTAGAAATTGGCTCTAGCTACCGTACAAGCCTCCCACTTCCTAGAACGCCCGCACTGCCCGGCGCTGGTACGCACAAATGCGTCGTCCGGCACGAGACCTAAGTTTTTCCACAATGTCTACATGATCATACGGTAGTGGAGTCTGATTAACGACTCCCTCGTGAAGTCGCTACAACATCTCAACAAACTAAAAAGTGCACTATTCTGCATCAGATGTAGGATACTATAGGAGAGATTGACAACTCTTGACAGCTGACCGCGAGATATCTCTCGTGTAAGTCACGGGGCCAAGAATACAAACGCGAGAAACAAGCCAAGAGAGTCATCAAGTAATGGCTTTTAAATAATTATTACGGGACATCAACAACTAAAATATGGAAACTCCGAACCGCAGTTGAATGATAGAACCTGTAGCAGATGACCTTGTAAAGGTACAGTCAATTTGACCAAACATCCCAACTGGGAAACCCACAAGCACTGGCTTGTGCTGCAGATACATGCCGACTGGCTCCAGAAGTAAACGGCTGCAGTTAACCACACATCGTCAAGAGCTAGGCACTAGCGACGGAAGGCTGTTATAACGCCGACCTGCGACCTCGCACCATCCCCACTTCTTGCTAGGGGTCAATGCCCCCGCAGCAGCATCCCAGGACTAGACGACGCTGACTGAAGACGTCCGGCGCTTCTAGAACTCGCGACCTTGAGTATCAATATCAATACTCTCTAGCCCCGCTTCTGCACAACACCTACGTCTGTTGGATGCAGAGTGCACTAAGGAAGACTTCTTTAAAATAAATACCTACGCTATGATAAGGCACGACATTTACATAATGTGCGTAGCTCCCAAACAATGAGTAACATTACCTGAGAGGAAGGCAGCGTCGCCACGCTTGAAGACATCGGTGACAATCTTCTTCTTGGTCGCCTTGCTGTCTGCGTAGCCTTTGAACTCCCGCACCGGATCGTTCCTGATGATTTTCCCTACAAACTCGCCGGGCTCGCCTGCCAATCACAAAGCATTGTTTACTGAGCACAAAAATGAGTGCAATGGCACTAGATATTGGCGCATTATATGTGAAATATAAAGGCCATGTTCGTGCGGAGGGGTCGAGTGGTTGGGTGTCTAACAAAGGGCATGACATTTTTGAATGGAGGATCGAGGATTGTGCATTGAGATTTAAGAAAAACTCCGAGCGGTGGATATATATAGTTCTAATATGTTAGACACAACGAAGTCATTAGCTTATGCACCTAAATACAACTTATTATAGCCCGAGTTAAACTTCTATAAGCAGAGTTTCGTAAGATCCAAAAAAGGCTTATATCAACGCAAAAGAGCTGTACTTGTATATTGGTAATCATATTGGAGAGTTAGGAGTTACAAATTCTCCTCTTGCAAGAGTGGCAAATGCCAATGCATGTGACCAACAACAAGCTAGGTTTAGGTATCTTTCAGCTGCAAAGAAAAGTGTTTCCTCAAAAGTCTGAAGAAGTTTAAACTATTAGCTAACAATGTTCTCTTACCAAACACACGTAATCCGATAAAGTAAGATGAAGTCATATTCACGATTATCACGAGCCCCGTTGCAACGCGGTCAATGGGCCTGGGAACTTGTATACAACATTATTACCAGGGTCTATGCGCAAGCCCATCTACAGGGCTCGAGAATATATCCTCTTCGCAAGGCAATAACTGCGTGCAGCGACGCTCAAAGGACTTAGATTAGTATGTCTACTTACCAGGCTTGCAGCGGATGCAGAGACCACTGGCATCACGGAGAGGCACGCCCGTCTCGGGGTGCACTTTGATGAGGGCGCAGGGGTACACGGCCGGCAGCAGCACCGACAGGAAGCCAACAGCACCAACACGACCGTCCATATTCACTGCAGGAGAGGAGAACCTTCATTGTATGCCAGTGACCGTGCAGTGCACGGTGAGGACGGACAAAAAGAATCCAGCGTTACCACCTACGTTACATTTCAATGAGTCAATTCAACGCTTTCAACAGTCCTAATGTTTTGAGCACATTAGATGTTATTTGAAGCACGAGCGTGTACCTAAACATGATCAACGAGAAAGAAAAAGAAGAGCAGAAGAAAGCGTCATCAGTAGGTATGGAAACTAAGAAAAGATGTCACGAAAGCCATGTTGAGGCTTATGGCGAGAATTCATATACCATAGGATGAGTGAAGCACTCCAACCTAACCCTACAGCCTGTGGCCCATCTTCTGCCCTACGAGGTGCTACACAATAGCAGCAGCTCGGTAGAGACGCTAATAGGTAAATAGCTAAGTAACGCTAAAGTAAACAATTAAGTTTGCTGGAGTGTGGAGGGAAACTTACCGATGTTGGCGTTGCCTTCGGTGGAGCCGTAAAATTCACACACTTTAGGGATGGCAAATCTGTCCTGGAACTGTTGCCAGATCTGCGGCCGTAGCCCGTTGCCGAACATCAAACGGAGCTGTAACGTAAGTGACGTTAGTTAGGGTAATCCTTAGATAGGGCATCAATTCTTCAATAGAAGAAAAGAGAGAAGCACATATATGGTAAGACGAAAGAAACGTGTAACCTATGCACGAGGGTGGTCCCATGCTCGATGAACGCGCATGGACACTGCAAGTAGTGAAAGAAGAAGAGACCAAAGCATTGTCAGAAGGAAGAGGAGAAAAGAAGACACCCAGAGGGCACGAATAGAACATTCGAAACTACGAGCTACAGCTCAGGTAGCCAATGGGGTTCTCTATGGGGTACGCGTCTGCATTATATAGGATGGGGACCATTACTGAATAAACCCTAACTGCCTATCAAGTGCCCCTTGAACTGTGAATGGATGTTGACAATGACAACTTTTAATTTGCAGTGTGTGTTTGCATTTGTTACCCGTGAAAAGGTCTTCCTAGTTATTGCTTGCAGCACAGAAGGAAATTGAGATATGAGCTCACCTTGTGTTGGGTATCTGCAGGGGAAGGTGCGCTGTTGAGCAGATAGCGGCAGATCTCACCGATGTACTGGGCAGCCTGGACACAAATACATCACATCATTTTCTGGCATTAGACGCTTTTAACAAAAGTAATATAAAGAAATAAATGAATCGCAATACAGTATATACGTGAAACTACTTGACTGAATTGATATTGCTTAACTGCTTGCTTTACACAGGTTCTCATATCGACTTCAAACTGCTAAGGTATGATTTGATGAGTCATAGAAATGCAACATTGAAACAGCAATCATCTGGGGCATCAGAGGAAAGGCTCTACTAACTCATCCCTTCATATAAAACACTTGACGATTTGAAAATAGATAAGCACCTCAATCAATAGCCACTACTACTACTACAACTACTATTGAGCATCTTCCGCAACATGTAGGGGACCATAATGTCGTAAATGAGTTTCAAACTTGGCATAAGTTCGGTGATGCAAAACGCACCCGAAGGCCACACTATTAAGGCGCGTTATGACGTTGGGAAAAAGGCACTGAACTTCAAAGTTACCCAGGGACACTATTACAAGAGAAACAGTGACAATAGTGTGAAAACGGTAAGTTTTGAAATAAGTGAACCTTATTACAAATCCATTTATATCTTTCATATGTTACGCAAAGCGGAAGGTCACACTCACTCAGATCTTGCCGTTTAAGGCTGGTCAATGAATATCTGCTGATATATTTACAAAATACAAAGTGTCAAGGGCAAAGCAACGTCTACGTTCCTCATCAACGGAACGAGTTCGCGAGCGTCGGCTTCGGGAGCTGGGATATATCCTTCTCAAGTTAATTAAGGTTAATTTGAATAATATAAGCCTCCGTCTACACTATCAAGGCAATCTAACTGAAGAAGAAAGAAGGGACATAGGTATAGTATGTCGACAGAAACGTGGAATCCATGCATGGAGGTATTCCCACAGAGGATCAACGCGCATGGGAATAGTATGTCCGGAGACAGGAGGAAGGATAGAATAAAGCATCATTGCTCTCGAGCGAAGGAAACAAATTATTGAAATGTTCAAGTACCTGACGGGTTTCTATGATGCGCTGATAGAAAGATCCTTTTGCTTTCGAAATGACAGGCAAACATTTATCGTTATCCCCGTACTTCATCGCGAACATTTGAAAATAGGTTCTCCTCTCCTTGTAGGTAGTTCAATAATCGCGCTGTAACGCACTAGGAGTGGCACCTTCGCAGTTTCGGGTCACACATCCATACGTAGGTGAACCCATAACCTGCTCCATCCTTCCATATAGTTTTCTTTCTTTTTGTATTACCATCTACAAGCAATTTAAATTTACGTGTCAGTAATTGAGCCAGTCTACTGGTGTTGTTCCTTGCAAACTCAAGCCACACGCTAAAACTCTCCTTTAGACGTCCACGATTTCTAAAAAACATCAACTTATTCCTAAAAGTTGTGGTTTGCCTGGAGTGTGGCGGATGTGGCTTCAAGGGACAGAAACCTAAGCTTCGTGACTTCTTCGAAAATTGGTTTCTTGGTCTGGCCGTTGTCCAATATCCAATCTCTAAGCCACCGATGCCCTCATCATAAGGGCATTATAGGCTGAGGGCATTATAGGCTAAGAGCATTATAGGCTGAGGGCATTATAGGCTGAGAAATTCGCTAAAAATTTTAGATTCAAAATAAATCTAAAGCATTAAGAATACGGGGCGCAGTGAGATACTTGATAATGCGAACACCAACAAGACTGCAGCGGTAGTAAAAATGCAACAAACACAGCTTAAATATGGCAAATGCTCCAACAATTACGCAAAACAAGAGGCAAAGCGACAAAACTTCAAAATAAACACAATATTAGAGTTTGATTAAATATGGAGAGACACCCCCACAAGCATAAGCAAATGAGATTCTAAAACGCTCAGCCGAGTTTCACTTGAACAAGTACAAGATGTCAGAAAAGAAAATAGAAAATAAAACAAAAGATACGAGATTGATCCCCAGACTACAACTACATGACGCGCCACACACAATACGTTAGAGAAAAAGAGCACAACAGAAAAACGCGACCGAAGATTACAAAACAAAATTTTCAGTACAACTGAGCGTGCGTTTCAACAGTCCCACAAGGGTCCAAGTGCCATGTTCTTACGCTACTGCATGCAGGAATTACTTTCCAGTGAGATATTAGTTGTATTACGCTTAGCACTTCATCTATAGAGCAACGAACAATATAGATAACAACAGGCTGCACTACACCCACAAGTTATATAAAAAACAGAATACATAGGTACCTACTAGTAATAACTAAAGATTAGCAACAGCCACAGGGAGCGTAAGCAGGCTAGGACAAAAATTAATGACTTACGAAACTGTATAAAGTTACGCAGCTCAGAATCTTTACAGTTCCGATTCAAAAATAACTGCTACTCTACTTTTTTATACCTAGCCTAGTTGTTGCGTGCACTAATGAATCTTGAAGTATGTATAAGGCGCAATACTAAGGCACCATTTCTAGTGACTGTCTTCCATTTAGTGAGTGAGCACGGTCACCGGCCGTGCACTATATAGCAACTCCTCTACAGTCCAGCCAAAGGGCAAGTAGCTGCACCGTTGAGTTACGGTAGTGACAGCGGCGCACCGCAGCACCTGCAGCGGTAACATAGCCCGGCGACCATCAGCGAATAGCCGCCGTACCCAAGATACAGAACACGGCACTGTAGCACTGATGACACTACTAATGTACACGGTGTACTGCCAGGACAACAAACCGCCATGTACAGAATGTACAGCATTGTACGAAACACCTAGCGCTGTACAAAACTGCAGAGCAACTATCTTAATAACAAGACGCAGAGGACCGTACCATGACAACCGAGGATTTCAAACAGCGCACTGACCGCCACTGGGGCCACGTCTACAGCAAAAACCAGTGACTCTTACGACGCATATTACAGATACTTACCGAGGGCCCAGGCAAGCGCCACAGGCCACGCGTGGTGAGGCTCACCAGCTCAACGGAAAGTCACTTTGGAACATTACCGAGACACTCAATTGGAGCTTCAAGTTGAGAAAAAAAAGTCACTACAGCGACTGCATTGCCAAGAAGGGCACAGTAATTATTGCATAGTTGTGTATAGAAGAATTCTGACCGGTGGTGCAACGGTTTTCCACCACTAACCGCGCAACCGATTTGATTAACTAACGCCATAATCGTTTTGTGCCACTGACCATACAACCGCTTGCCCAACTAACGCCATAACCGTTTTGCCCCCCTAACCATACAACCGTTTGCCCGACCAACGCCATAACCGTTTTTACACCCCTAACCATACAACCGTTTGCCCGACCAACGCCATAACCGTTTTGCACCCCTAACCGTTTGCCCAGCTGAGGCCATAACCGCCCCGCACCACGGACTCACTAACCGTGCAACCGTATCGCTCGCAGTCGGGGAAGAAGGAGCGAACGGAGAACTTTTTCTTGATTGCCACCGTGACTCCGTCGGTGATTGTCATGCCGCAGCCGATGTTGCCTCCTGCGGTGTGGTAGAGCGGCAGCGGCTCGTACAGCACGTCGTCAGGACGGACGTCCACCATACACAGCATGCCAACCGCAGCGAAGAGGTACCTGCCCACACAGGCCCAGACTTATGTCACGTGCCCCCACCTCATTGGTAGTAGCTGCCTGGGGGGTATGGCCCCATGGCACGGGGACCATTAGACATACAGAGAGTGCCAACTGGTGCCAGCAAACGTGTCATCGTTAGGGAACCGTAACGTCTGCTAAGAGATTGTTATCGTCGAGAACTCGTTAGCAGCAGGTAGAAACATTTGCAAGGCCGAAGCGCAAGCGATCTCGGTCGTAGGCGAAGATTGAACCCAACCTGCACACTTCACACTTCGGAGAGAATAAGCTTGACAGCTATAGGACTCGACCGTCAGCTTTTTTTAATAGGATGATCTCACAGAGAAGCATTGAAAAGCCGTAACTGAGCTGCCTGCATAAAGAATATAGTAAACATTTTACCTTTTGTCATCTCTACGTTCGAGAGTCAACAGAAGAAGTAGAGCAAATTATTATTAATATAACTATTCCTAGTTTTACCACCGCGCCCACATCAGACGATGTGATCCAAGCAGTAAGACTCGGTTTGTTATTATATTACGTTTTATCTCGGCATTCCTGCCGGAAAGTCTCAGTGGGCCGAATGCGCTACTACTGGGAGGAGAAAGGCGCAATCGACAGACAAAAGACACTCGAGAGGACAGCCCCAGTCGGGTCACGAGAGAAAGTGGAGGACTCCCGCAGACAAGGTCGACCACCTCGATCGGCAGCCCACCTCGCGGAACAGAAAGAAAAAAAGCTGCAACATCTCTTGCGGAAAAGGCACTCTGGTTTGCCCCTGGGTACGTGAGGCCCATATATATTCTGACGGGAAAGGGCCCGCCAGAATACATCCCCGAGGGCAGTCCACAAAAGAAATAAACATTCAATAAAACAATTGAGATAAGTACCCAAATTCTACTGTACAATCAAATAGCAGTAAAGGTAAGAACACAAATGTATTTCCCATTACAATAACTACGTTTCGCAAAGCTGCACACTTCCAACATAATAACTAAAGTAGCTACCTTATCACCCTGAATAAGCTTAAACAATCTAGATCCAACACAGCAATTTTATAGCTAATAAAAATAAAAGAAAATGAATACATATATATATGACACATATCACACACAGAACCCGTAAGCAGCACTGCCAATAATGTTGAAGCATCGCTCAACTGCAGCACCAACAACTGACTTCACACTCAGGGTTACAGAATCGGAGTTTGAAACTCCCATGTCCCAGGAGTCCGACTCAGCGAAAATGGGTCAAGTTTGTAAAGAAAGGGAGTCGTGACACTTCTGGATTCCAATAAATCGGAGTCGGCCACTGGCTGGCTCCATGAGTCAGAGTCGGACCCGGTTCACCCGATTCCGCAACCCTGCCACACTTTGAGCAATAAAAAAAAATATATACTGTATATAAGCGGCAAAACGATGGCGGAGAAGCGAGGGGGTCCGCCAGGGGAGCACCGCACCGTGGCGTTGTATTTGCAGCAGTCGCTCCAGTAGTTGGTGGCGGAAAATTTACGTCTGAAAGCGACACCGCAGCCGCAGAAGAGCGCCATGCCTACAGCCATGACACCGCCCGACATGTGATAGAGTGGCAGGGGGGCGTAGACGACGTCTGACTCGTAGAGCGGGAACATCACTATGGTACCTGGGCCCATGAGCAAAGCCCTGGCGGCAGCAGGGGCCAGCTTTAGTAATGACCACGTGGAGGTCTCGGTATAGTAAGTAGTCTACCTCAAAGCTGGTTAGGTTTGTAAAGAATAGGTTACGTTCAGTAGAATAGGTGCCAAACCTAACGGATAGGCCATTGCAAATAGTGTATCTGAACCTCAGGTAGGCCACATTAACTACACCGTCCAATTATGTAGCGCAGCAGTACCCCTATCGGAAAGGTTAAGGATTTAACCGCTGTGGATAGGGAGTGGCATCAACATTAGGGAATAATTGCATACATTTTTCTGATTAGGATTAGCTAATTACTACGCCTTCACTCTTCTGTGCACTAAAAACCTAAATTTTCCAAGAAATAATCGACCCACTTGCGCACTTCGAGATGCAGCATAACTTTTTATCACCCGCAAACAAAGTGAGACAGGTGATAATGTTTTCGTTGAAGATTTAAGTATATATATTTGTATACTGTATATGTATTTCGATACGGGCAATTAGATGGCCAACAATTTCATAATACGGCCTGGTAAATGGCCGGCGTCTCGACAGAGGTACCAAAAATCTAGGCCGTCTAACGGCCTTTTAGCTTCAAATAGTGAAAAAAATATTAAAAACACAATAGATTTTCGCAAATTTAGGCTCGTTTTGAAGGAAAATAAGCTTGCGTTGGAGCGCACGCTCACTTCTCGACAGATAAACGTCCAAAATTTTTTTATGCTGCCATCCACCACCACCGCTTCCAATGAGCTCTTACCCCGCCAACCTTGTAGATTTGGAAGCCAGGACTGGTTCTGTTAGTGTCCTAATGACGTTTAATTTATAGTAGACCCGTATATTTACCTATATATACTTAGGATATTAGCAGAATCAGTCCTTGCCTCCTTACCTACAAGGTTCTCGGAGGGGGTGTACCTCTATCAGGCCAATTAGATACATAAATTTGTATATTGTCTGTCCCACCCAATAAGTGGTCGAAGGAGTTGAGCAATCTTCATAATTTTTTGTAGGGAGTTTGGTGGGGTGACCTAGATATGACCCATGCCAAAAAACTAGACATAACTCGCCATAAAAAAATGAAGGCGTTAAATTTTCCTGTACCGCGGCAGATCGTCTCGCGCCACGAGGCCTCCCATTTTTCATACGTTATCAAGAGCGCAGGTGAGCGCAGCGTCAGCCTTGTTTTCCCACATTGCTACTGAAGAGCTAATATCTGGGAAGGAATGCGGCGGTACCCTAGCCTCGTTCATCGAAAATTACTTCCTTGAATTTGCCCATACCGCGGGTGATGATGGTCTTACGCCACCGAGGCGTTCTAGTTAAGGTCCAGCATGGATGCTTTCAGATGCCCATTGCGAAAATAAAGGAAACGGTGCAGTACGTAACGCATAGCAGTATTGCGCTCAGTACGGCAACCTTCGCTCTTTCCATATAATTAATCAGACTTTCCCGTATAATAACGCTATTTGAAATGTTGCTTTATAGCAATGACACGGGGGAAAGGGGGGGATACAAAGGGTTAATTGTGAACTGCACATCGTCGGAGAAGCCTCACCCCCCCCACCAGTGGAAAGCGTTTCAAATAATAATATTCCTGCGGGAAACCAAGAAGTAATTCGTGTAACATCTGGTTATGGAACAACAGGATGTACTGGGATGTACAGTGGAGGGGGAGTGAACACACTATTTAATTACGGTACTGCAGTAATGCACTACGGCAAGCAGAAAAATCAAATCGCAAACTGACTACCTGCATTTTGCTTTTCTCCTCTTCTTGACATGGCACGATCATCAACTTTTTTTTAGAATTAAGGCAAAATGAAAACCTCGTTAGGTGTACTCACTCTACGCGAGAATAAATTGTTGTTATTTGCAGCGGATAAATGATGAGGAGAGAGATTACGAAAGCAGCATAAAAATCCGTTTCAAGAAAGTAATGGCTTACTGCATGTGACAGAGAGGCCTGAGAGTGGACAAACGTTCAACTTAGAATTCTGACTTTTTCCCCTATTCGAACGTAGAAACTTGTAACTCACTAACGACTCGATAGGCAAAACTGAGAAAAGGAAGGTAGCTATAAACTAAAGTTTGTTTCATGTAATAAATACATCGACTGTCCTATTTAAGCAAGTGCCATCGTTAAAAGAATGCAGTTTTTTACGATAGGACAGCCAACTTGCTATGATAGTAAGCAGCATTTAACCAAAGGCTTAACTCCCACTTCCCACTCTTTCACACCAAGAGTGATCAAATCCAGCATTAGTTATAAGCTAAACAACAAATATTGGGACACTATCCTTTCGCTTGATTTTTGTTTCACTTCTTTTTAATCAATTGTACCATCATACTTCCAGTCATATGCTTAGATTTTGGACCAATTCTCTATTTCTGCTCGAGCAGGAAGCAAGTGATACCCCAACTGTAAGAGAACAGTGGAAAGGGACGCCTCAGAACATAGGAGGGGCAGACGACAGCCTACGCCCCATAGGTATGTATATGGTGTCCAAAAGACGCAGACAAAAGTCACCTGGAGTGGGTGATGACGGCGGCCTTGGGCAGTCCGGTGGTGCCGGAGGTGTAAATGTAAACAACTTTGTCCGTGAAGTTGACGGAGGTCTGTTCTGACGGCACTGAGGTGGAGGCGTTGCTCTGCAGCACGTCCAGGTTGTGTGCGCCTGCATAGAGCATACGGTTAACCCTCTCATTGGTGGAACATTCACTTCACGCAGTTCACCTACTGAACGCTCGCAAGCATAGGGTACAACTTACGTAAGATTATACTTCTACAGTAAACACTTTATCATTCACAATAATATTGTTATATGGACGAGCTTCAGTCTCTGTATACACTACAAAGGCGACCAAACACAGGAACACAGAAGGAAAATGCACCATGTCGCTAGAAATGTGAAAGTTATGCACGGAAGTGTCCGCAGCTAGGACTTACGGGCAGGGAAACCATACATAGAAGCAGAAAAATAGAAGGAAGCAAAGTGGGCTAGCAGAAAAGACGCCCCCCCCCCAGACGCCTAGTTAAGGCTAAGGTAACCTATGAGGACCCTATGGGAGCACTGCTCCCACAACATGGGATAGATGAGCATAATTAAGTTAACCCTATGGTTTATGCCTCATCCTAAGCTCCCGAAAGGGCTGTTTGTATTATACGTACAGTTTCGTGAGGATGGCAGTTTTTGTACGGTTACTTTGGGATCCACCTCGCCGGCATAAGGCTAAGGCCTCGATCTTACATTCCAATTGATATTTTTATTACTAATAGTTATATTGCACAATAACAAGCCACTTATTTCCCTTCGGCTCTTATGCTTTTTGATATAACAGTGATACAGAAACGGCCTCTGAAGCTTGCTGGTCTTTCTAGAGATAATATTACACAAATACCGCAACAGCACCAGTGAAAAGCGTTCAAATTTGGTACCTGTGGTACCTAGGGGTAACAAATCCTTCCTACAAAAACATCACTCTAAAAACTCTGCGATTGGGAGCGTGAGTGGTGGACGATACAATAATATAAGCGAGTCGTTGATAATGAACATGCGTTGAGTACACTCAACACTCGTTTATGTGCAACCAGCACTCGTTTACGAGCTACCACTACTTGCTGATGTGCTACCAGCCGTTGTTTAAGAACCACCAGCATTTGTTTATGATCCACCAGCAACTATGTTCGAACCACCAACACAAATATACAAAGAACGAGAAGCGAGCAGAAACGGACCTGCTGCGAGGCTGCAATACCCTCACACAAAGGGTCGGCAGCAGCTGTACATGGCACATTACCTGATATGGTTATCTTGGAGTCGTCTGTGCTGGCACCCGAGACATAGACGGGCAGTGTGGACACTTCCGAACGGATCTCTTGTAGAGCTGCAAGGACAGTAATAACATGTACAATACTATTTATAAAACACCATCATAACAAATAGCTATACTTGTGTATGTATGTATACAGTATATGAAGATATCAGAACACATTTCTCATGCTATTGGAGCATGCGGCTCACGTAGGGGAAGCTGCTCACTTCTGTTTGCTGCACTGAGACAATTAAAAAGCAAAAAACGTGTCAACCCTTCGCTGAATGGTTTATCATAAATAATACGTACCTATTAGTATCACTCCTACGGTAACAGCAAGATTGAGTCATGCAGTGAAGGGATGATATCGTGTGCGGAGGCAAGGGGACATAACCGAAACACTAAAAAACATAAATTCAGAAATGGAAATGATAGTAGAAATAGTAGTACTGTATAAGAAAGTTTAAGCCTCCCTTAACAAGTGCTAAGCTCTTCTAAAAGAGGAAAGGGAAGGGACATAGCTATTGTACGTCGATAGAAACGGCGAACCCATGCACGAAGGTGCTCCCACACAGGATCAACGCGCATGGGGACAGCAAGTCGGGAAAGAAGAGGAACAGACACAAGTAACATCAGCAGGGGTATGACAGTGGAAGGAGCAAAGTGGTCATATAAGACAGACGTCCCGAAGACCTAGCTAATGGCTAAAGTAACCTACGCAAACCCATAGGAGGCGCTACTCCCCATAACATGGGATGGGCGAACCTAACCCTATTGCCCCTGAGAGGAGTAGAAATGATTAGAACAGAGTGAAAGACACCGTAGTAAAATTTTTCCAATCAGCAAATTAGTGAAGAAACTGATTAGAAGACTAGCTTACATTGGCGAGCTGGTTAGGTAGGGCTATCCTGGCAACTGAATTCATAGGTAGCCTATGTGACCAAGCTTTTTGTATTGGGTAAAATTAGGGTCCTCAATTCAGGAAACCTGAACTATACCTACATATTTTTATCATCAATCTATATAGAATAGTTCACATTGACTTTCCAGAAGATCCAAAGAAATGTGAACAACCGAAAGTCAGCTGGAAGAATCGGAAGGAAAAGTCACTCGGGTACGGTGCTTCCTGCGAAAGAAAGGATGTCACACAGGAGGTGAAGTTTGATTTTCGTGTCAGGGATTATTTGATAAGAAGGTACTGCACACAAGTAGTCTAACTAATTTACGCGTGTGCAATTATTGAGCGTGACTGAAAATAGTTCGTGTATCAGACTGATGTGTGACACACTCCCTCGGGTTTTGTTTTTAATTCTCTACGAGAAATACATCAGTGTAGTCTCGTTTGTACCTTGCTATCAAGGCTCTAAGTTTTGCTGGCATACTAAAGACAACATATCTTGTTCCAAATAGTAGAGCTTCGTGTGAGTAGGGCTAGCTTCGCTAGATGCGAAGCAACGCTTCAAGAGAGAATAAGGGGAAGAACATGTATCGTGTCAAGAAGAAACGGGGAATTAAAGCATAGAAAACAGATCTAGAGAAAATTAACTCGAGAAAGAAATAGAAATAAAGGAGCAGATCTTGTCTGCAAAAAAGAAGGAAAGAGCACAGCGGCAAAGTGGGCACGAGAATTAACATCATACGCTCTAATGAGTACGGACGGCTTCTTCAATTCGCACATGTAGATCAAGATGACCTAATCCGATTCATTTTATACGTCCTCAACTCCAATCGTAGGCTTTCGTGTCGCCACTCTGAAATGAGGATCGAGCTTCCAGCGGCGATCGCTAACTATTTACTGCTTAAAATTTGATTCAACGAGGCGCCTCAAAAGCCAATGACAAGAGTTCCGAGCCAGTGAAAAGTTTAGATTGCATCCATCGCACGGCACGAATTGCAACTACTGTACTTGTATTGTAGCGCAGCAGCCGAGCACTTACCGTCCTGCAGCTCGGTGCCGCACACAATAAGTCTGCAGTTGGCGGTGTTGATGCAGTGCGCCAGACTCTTGAGGCGCAGGTTGTGGTTCAGCAGGGCAGGCGCTGCTCCTAGCTGCAGCCCAAATGATTACGTTAGCACACAACACACACAACAATTAACCACTAACAGCGTTACGCTCGCTACACCCCAGGAACACATTACAGCATCGCAAGGGATACAGAGCTCTGGAGTGGCCCGATGTCTGCCGCTGCCTACCTTAGACAAGCGGTGCAGCTCGGCCAGACAAACTAGAGCACTGCTAGTGGTCCATGACGGCTTTTTGGGAGGCCCTCAGGATATCCACAGTATTAGTCGACAAACAAATTGACTATATAAATTTGACTTTACTGGGTCTTCGATCAGAAAAAATGATCATTCCTTTTATAACATGATTCCTATTTTAAAAATGCACCGGAAATCGTTAAGCCAAAAAGCATGTACTTCTTTATATCGGTCAAAAATGAAATGGTCTATGACATTTTTTTGTGCGGTTGGTGGGACGTGTTGAGAACCCCTTAGCTAAGTGCTCCACTGTCAATTTTAAATACATGGAATATATACGTCAAAAATATTTGCCATTTATGAAATAGACCTATCTATCACTATTTTAAACAAAAACCTCTGGAAAATTTTTCTGAAATTTGACATAGTAGAGCTCAAGTACGTAAACAGCTTCTCTTACCTGGGTCATAAAATCACTGATGATTTTCGTGATAACCAGGATATAGAGAAAGAAACGCGGAAGCTCCATGGAGCTGGTAACACGTTAATTA
>LQNS02276481.1:11734385-11778862 GCA_001587735.2 Parhyale hawaiensis | reverse complement strand
GTAATGATGTCTAATATGTAAGATCACTGCGACATGCTCTGTGTGTAACCTAGAAATAAGAAACATTCTCCTGTGTACCATATTTCATTTCAATTTTGTAATGTCTATGAGTACTTAATAAAGAATATTATTATTATTATTATTATAGTAGGTATGCAAAGTGGTTTCCAAAGTCGGAATTTGGCTTGAAATTCCGACTCGACTCCTGGAGCAAATTGTTATCTGACTCCGACCCCTTCAAATGTCCTACTCCGCAACCCAGATATGATGAATATGCCGGGCGATGACTTTGGCAGGTGATGAAACTACCAGGAGATGAACTTACCAGGAGATGAACTTTCCAAGTGGTGTACCGTGTGCGATGTATGTACCATACGATGAATTTGAGAGGTGATGAATGTATCGCGCGATAAATTTACTGGGCGATAAACTTTGTTCGCGGTCAATTTAGCAGGCGATAAATTTACTTGAACGATAGTGTATCAAGCAAAGACTTTACCACGAATGAACATACAGTGAGCGGACACAATGACAGAGAGAAGTGTAATTCCGACTTCTGACTGGTCGGTCAGTCGGTCCCGATCTAAGTCGACAGCCACTGACTACACAACGAGACGTCTCTAGGTCACGTAACCGAAATGTTATACCTACGTAGAAACATTTTTGTTGTGAAGACAGAAAAAATCGTTATGCGCACGGTACTTAAAACATAGAAGAAAGTGCTTGTCCTTAAGTCCTAGTCAGCGTCTGGTTCAAGCGATCTGACTACACCACGCCAACAGTTTCCTTTGCGTACCAGTCCACAGTGACAGCACCACAGTAGCTGCTAAGGTAAGAATAACACTGTGTGGGAGCAACTTACCCTGGCCAGACCGAGCCATATGGCGATGTACTCGACACGGTTCTCCATGAGCAGGGCCACCGCGTCACCTTTGGCCACCTTGCCCTTGAAGACCTGAGCCACGCGGCAGCTGTACTGCTGCACCTGCACGCCACACAATCGAACGATTAGGAATAACCAACCGTAAGTTTCCAACAACTTTCTCAATGTGAAAATCAGGGCGGTATTTTTCTTTCTCTGAGGCGGGGTTCACTCGTGAGTGTTATTACTAAATTCAGAAGTTTAAGACTCCGGCTCCACAAAAAAGGCGATCTCACAGAGGAAGAGATATACCTATAGTATGACAATAGATACGGGGAACCCATGCACGAGGGTGTCCCCACACAGGATCAACGCGCATGGAAACAGCAAGTCGGAAAATAAGAGGAAGAACAGATGGAAGAAATATCAGTAGCCTGCCAGTAGGAGTATGAGATGGGAGGGTAGCAAAGTGGGCACGAAAGGCAGACGTCCCGAAGGCCTAGCTAATGTCTAAGGTAACCTACAAGATCCCTATGGGGGCTTTGCTTTCCATAAGATAAGATAGGCGCATGAGAGCCGGTTTCTGACCGTACCGTGAGGATATTCTTCCCACGATAATCGAAGCGTGGCAAAGCATTGCTGTTTACGCGCGAGGCGAATGTGAACGCGGAGCTCTGGCGTATCGTCACACAAAGGCATTAATAAACTTTTTTCGTAGCTGTGTTGCACAATAGCCGGATATAGTTTTGTGTCGAAGAACATAACGGGCAAATAGATAGAACTGGAATGAATTAACAACTTCAGAAAAATCAGCGGGGAAAAGGAAGCTAAATCAAAGCCAAGCGACTTGCAGAAAAATATCGTATCACCCATTGTGTGTCTACCACAAGATTTGTTCTGATGATAAGCGTCAAGTAAGCTGGTGGAAAAACAGCGATGGTTTGCAACGTTTAGATTATCATACCACTGTTAGGATTATTCGCCGCTGTGCGCTTCAAGATTTAAATATATATATGTTATGACGTCACAAATTAATATTGACCAAATTAACATTGACATGTTGTATATAAAACAAACAAATTAATTAATAATGACATGACTTGAATTTAATTGAACAGTTGACATAGGGAATTAATTAACAACATAGTGCATGAAATGACGCACAGCAGCATCCCACGGGAGGAAAAGACTCCAGTGACCCCCGCTTTACAATTCCAACGCCGCCGTTAGGAGCGCAGATAAATCATACTAAAGTTCGGGATATTAATAATTACCTGCGGAAATTAGTTCAAGCCACAGCCACTGCGAAGGTGATGTAGGTGAAAAGAAGAAGAAGGTAGCTACATATAGTACGTCGACAGAAACGTGAAACCCATGCACGAGGGCGTTCCCACACTGGAAACGTGAATGGGTAAAACAAGTCGGAAAAAGAAGAGTAAGAACAGAACAAGGCATAACTAGTAAGAGTATGAAAATGGAAGTTGAAATGGCATGAATGATAGATATTCGAAACGTGACCCCTGAGGGAGAGAGACGCTGTTCCCCATAAGATGGGATGGGTCAACCAAGCTCTTCGACTTATGGCCCATCCTATGCTCCTGAAGGGTTCTTGACGTCAGTAGCTATATAATGTAATAACCAGTGAAAAATATTTGTAAGAACATACAAAAACTGTTACGCGACAAAAAATGTGCCATGAAGTAAGGTGGCAACATATCCGCATTGCCATGTTTCAACCTCTATAGGGCAAACCTCACATGTGTGTCTCCGTCAATAATGTTTCACTAGACTCCTATGAGGATTTTCCCCATAGTCCATATTTTTCACAAAGTTCTAAGAATAGGTCACTTGGTGAAACATTGAAGCACTTATCCCTTTACCGGGAGGTTGAATGTCGCTCTTGTGGTCACAACATTACGGAACTAACCATATAGGCCTACTGCCACGTGCCTGGTGAAGTGTCAATAACGCAAAAATAACCACTCGAACTACAGAGTTAGGTGCTCTAGTTTCCGTAGGGGAAAGATACATGCATAGCTATCTATGACAATGCCCCGCACGGCCTGGCCAGCGCTGGCACCGTCAGTGCAGTACCCGCCGTCGCTGGTATCAAAGGACGTGGAAGATAAGAGACGCGCCGTATCGCAGTACTCCAATATTGCTAATGCAGCTGCATGTGCTGATAGCGAGGGCCGACACTCTTGCTATCCCAGTAAAAAGCAGCAGTAAAAAAGCGACAGGGGAAACATATAGCAGGAGACATTTAAATTTTGAGGCACGCGGTTCCAGCACCTGTCTCAATAAAGGTAAAGTCGTTTTGACTGAACAGCTAAACTAAGAAACCCACGTGTACTATTTCATGCTGCTATAAATGCCCTTTAGGGCTCAGAGGAATGTACGGCTGCAGTCGATCACCGATTGTGTGAACTATGACGTCATAGCCTAAACGGAAAGATTGTTGGACAAATGTGCTCCACCTCTGTCAGTAGCCACCCTCTCCATTTGTAAGTAAAGTACCGGTACGAATGACAGAACTGCTGACGCAGCATTACCTAGCGCTAAGACTTTCTTTCCAGTCTCGGGAATAAAACGTTCGACTTCGTAACAACGAAAGAGGCAGCACCTCTAAACACTAAGCCATTGAGGCTTCTACCGTACATTTGATACCAGTACAAGTAGATCGACTCGTTTTCTAGCTTGTGTTTTCAGTTTTTGCAATGAAATTTGAATGGGGGACAAGGTCTACAATGACATGCAGATACAAGTGCGCGTTTTAATGTCATCTGCTATCTAAACGTGCACTGACTCCGAAGCAGGGTTACCGAGGCAGATGATCGAGTCCGACTCCTGGGTTCCACCAGTTTCTGACTCTAATTAGTGATCCCCAAACCGACCGACTACTACCAACTGTGCAGCCCTGCACTATAGAGCTTTACGGCAGATGCTGTCCCTTAGCGTTGGTGTTAGTGCCGAGTTAGGCGAGTCTCCGAGCTGGCGAGGGCCGAGTTCGCGGGGTTTTACTGTAACTGCAACGAAGCTCAGTAGGTATCCATGCCTCAGTTGCACATCTTAGAGTCACGTACGAGAACAGACGTCCTGACGACACAAAGTCTTGTTGCACAAACACGACCCACCGCCAGCGCAACACAACAGCCGACCGGCCGGTCGGCACTCAGTCACAGACGTTGCGCACTCGGCTGCTGCTGCTGACTTTTCTGTCACACGAAATTTTTCGACGAGGAGGTGCGTTGCGATTATCTAACCCGTTGCCTTCTTCCAGCGTGCGAAGTTTCAGTGAGAAGATGCGTTGCAACTTGAGTAATTCGATAAGTTCTTCCAGGGCACACAATTTCGAGCGAAGATGCGGAACGATTTATGCGACACAAATTGCATCTACTGAGATGCCTCTCTAGTCTCGTTCTAGTCTCGTAAAGCTGATCACTGAACACAGCTAATACTATTAACTTTAATACTTACTAGTGAAAGATTGCGTTTCAGGACGCGGGTCTTTATAGACATGCACGGCACTTTGTAGGTGTATGCCTCCTCACTACTTGTCGAGCAATAACCACAACACTTGGAATGTAGGAGCTGCAAGTATATGCTCTAGTGACAGTATGTAGTACGGAAAATTAGCTAGCATTTTGGTCCCAACATTGCCAGAACATATTAGTACCGCTACAAATAATCAAAATATTTTGGGGTGTTCCATTAACTGCATATATCGAGCGTTTCTTGCTATCGATCCAGTGCGGTATTTCAGGTGTTCAAAACACTACAACGTCTTCGTGTGTTCTATTAACTACAGCGTACGTGTACCAACAACAACATTTTTTATTCTTTTTTGTGAGTGTTTCGAGTCTACCACTGGAGCGTACTCTGCGCGTACTATGGGCGTCCTACCGTCCTTTTCTGCTATCTAGAAAACAAGCAGCACGAACTTCATGACAGGCGAGTGCAGCGTAGCACGACGACATTGACATAGAAACACAAATGCTCAGGACTAACCTGCGAGAAAGTCCATTCCTCATCTTCGAAATAGAAGGCGACCTTGTGAGGATGTTTGGCACAGGTCTGGTCGAAGGCTGTGGGCACGTTCAGGTTGGCATTCTTGGCCTTCCTCATGCGGTACAGCAGGCGGAAATAGCGGGCCAGTGCTCTGCAACAATATATATAATGTTATCACATGATAAGCGTTAATAACATCCACGAAAAGTAACAACCAATACTATTTCCTGTCGTTTTCGCACGTTAAACCGAAGAAATTTGAAGGTCCGACTGTACTGACAAATGAATAGCTACCTACCATCCCGAACATAGACTAGCTATACAAATACACCCAGAGATATTCGTAGACCGAACCACGATATTTCGATCGTCTAACTGGCATGGCAAATAATAACTGAACAATACAAATACCGTAGACTTCAAGACATACAGAAACCAAATCAGGGTTGGCTGGTAGAAACCAAATGGTTTAAACCAAACAAAAACCATGGTTTAAACAAAAAAAAAAATCGTGGTTTTGTTTGGTTTTTATTCATAAATAATGCAAAATAAACGGTCTTACTTCTAAAAATTATTAAATTTCATATACAAAACTGAAAGGATGAGTTAATGCGTTGCTATTTAGGAATCAGCTTGACTGTTAAGACAATTAGGGTAAACTATTGCTTATGTTTATTAAAAAACCTATATGTAACCCAATGAATTTTGTGTTACTTCATTTCAGAGATATATTTCTAATTATATTCTGGTATGCTAGCAGCTACTGAAAATTAGAAGTAGTAGTTACAGTTGCTATGAGATCGCTAGTGAGCTCATGAGAAGGATGTAGCCATAAACCATTGCATTGTCTTTAGTTCGATACTCTGCTTCTAATTAGCTAATAGCTAGCCATTTCTATCGAGTTTTCTTTGTATTTTGAAGTGCTTCTAAGTTTTTTCAAAGGATTCATAGCTATTTCATTTTCTTCAGTTCATTACTCTGTATTTAATTAGCTAATAGCTAGCTAATTTTGTCAAGTTGTATTTGTAATTTGAAGTGTTCTAAAGTTTTTAAAAGGATTTTTTACTGCAATAATTTTCATCATAGCTTCTCTGCAGTTTGGATATTAAATGCAGGTAGCTATAGCAAATACGGGTACTTTGCTAACTGCTTTTTCTTAACACCTTTTCTTGAAGTCAATCTTCTAAAATAGGAAGTTGAAATGAAGCGACTAAGATTGTTGACGATTAGCTAACTCGTAGACCACACCATCATATATGTATGGTGTGGTCTATGGCTAACTACAGTTTTACAAATCAGAAACACCTTTGAATGTTGGATAAAATTCCAAAAACTAGAAAAAACAATATATGTAATATAAAAAACAGAGAAAAAAAACATGGGTTTATTTAGTTTTAACAAAAAAAAAACATGGCTTGTGGTTTAAACCAAAAAACCACGATTTTTGCCAACCCTGAACCACATCAAACCATTTGACGAAATTATGGCCGTGAACAGCCAACAAAGGAACTGGCTACGGTAGGCCTAAATCAGTTTCAGTCACAGGAAATAACTTAACATACTTATTCGGGTTATGGGTTAACTCTCTAGATTTTATTTAACCTAATAGTACTACAGGGATTCCAAACCAGGAGGGAAGAAAGGGTGCTTGCACCCCACTCCCCCCTGAGGACGGTAAGGTGAGGTTTTAGGAGGAACGAAATCTTGAATTATGTAAATCATCAAAAGATGAGCTTCATCAATTTTTTTACACACATTTAGTGCATCAATTGCACTCTTTATCTTCTTCACCTGAGCTATTCAATTTGTAGGCGGTGCGGGAACACATTAAAGTTCTCTAGCGGTGCGAGGTGTAGAAAATGTTGGGAATCACTCCCATGACAGAATTTTTGGCTGCCCAAGAACCCCAGAAGCTGATTTATGGTTTTCGTTTCAGCGGCGGCTAGAATGTTCTTGGGACGGACGGTGTGATATGTCTTTGACGAAATCTAAACCTATCAAGGTGATATTGACCAGTGTAGAAATGCGAAGACGTAATGCGTCAACATAGCCTATGTTGACAGGAACGCGTAGGGAACACGTCGTGTTAGTGAAGAGTTGCATGTTACCGTGAAAATGGAATAGACAGCATCATAACATATTGTATTTCGTCGATGACGCTTAACTGGTTTTTAAAAATAAGCTAGCTTTTCTCCAGATTTCTCTTCTTACATCATGTCTGGTAAGGGAGAACTGCAGCCATTTTAATTCTTGACCATTTATGGTATTAAAATTTTTCTTAGTTCGAACCGGTTTACAGGAAAGGAAAAAAAAAATTGCTAGCTACAGTTAAAGTACTCAAGAAGGAACTTATGGTTGTCACTTCCACAGGAATGCCACGGGCAAAATATCCACGGCAACAATTATATATAAAAGAAGCTGCACTACCTTGCTTCAGTTCCTAGACGGAACTAGAAAATGTCACAAAAAATCAGCGAGTTTACACACATCCGCATTTGCATTAAATTATTCTAAGACTAGTGAGGCGATGAGTCGCTCAACAGCAGAACTGCAACTCACTGCGCGCATATTCCCCACCAGTAAAACATCCCGCAGCACCATAATGATACCAGAATATAGTAGGTACGTCAGAAAAAGCTGCTCTATAGCGCACGGACAGTGGCAGATGGTTAAGTATTCGCATCATCTGCAAGTGTTATTGGAAGGTTACCGCACTGCACTCGGGTAACTCGTAAAGCTCTATTGTATCGAAGGGAAATACATCAGTCTTTATAATGAGTAATAGCGTTTACGCCACGTCAGATTGCTGCTGTTTGGACGGACGTAGGATAAACTGCAGTATGGTCATTGCAACAAAGTCATTGCGTTTAGTCTCATTACTAACTACATTAACATGTCATTATTTAGTTTGTTTCGTTCCTACAAACGGTCCCACTAAAGAAAAATTTGATGAATAAAAATTCGAATGATGAAAAGTATGACATGCGAAGATCCATTATGAAAATTTCGAGTAATGTGTCGATTAATGAAAAACACGATATGAGAAGGTTTGACAACAAATTCGGTTAACAAAAAATTCAACTATCTACAAATTTAATTAGATCAAATAAAAGTTGAGGCAGTAAATGAAGCAAGTGGAAAGCTATATATGGTGGCGGGCAAACCCTAAACATGCGAGCATTAGGCCTAGCGTGTTCAAGAATAAAATACATGAGAAGATAACAACATCTATTACAATTTGTTTTCAACTTTTCCGTTCTATATGGTAACGTTATATTCGAGAAAGAGGTCATTCGTGTAACAGGGTCACCACCGTACATGGAGGGTCGTCAGAGCAGTTTCCAGCAGCACTTGCTTAAGAGTGAACAATCCTTGCTTCAAGAAGCTTCAAATCACACTCATTTTTCACGAATTAATTTCTCTAAAACGAATTCAAATAACGGTAATTCTTTAGCTAGACACGGAATGAATTGTATAGTAGAACTCCTGAAATAGAGACGCCCAAAACAGAGAAAACTGAAAGGGAGACTCCAGAAGCTGCGAAACTCCAGAAAGGTAGACAGTATACATATACACAGCGCCGTCTGTGTAACGTACAGCAATAGCAATAAACACAAAACTACGCGATCAGTACAGACCCTGCAGTAAAACTTAGCAGCTAGTATATTCAATAGTACAAGTTCACAATTTTCTATGGTGTTCGCGGAAGAAACGTATTACGAATGCAAGAGAAACGAGCACGCTTTATCTCGACACTGCGGCTCCTCCCGAAATGGAGACAAACTACCTGTCTGAATTTCAGGAGTTTCACTGTACTTGCTCCACGCAGCTTGCACTTTTCAGTAACACGAAGATTGCACAGGCGGATCTAACAGCGATCGCAACGACGTCAATTCATTTGCAGTTAATAGAGCACACAATTCTTGCTCCAGTGCAAACACACCTCAATGAGGATAATTATAATATATTCTGCAGTAAAAATTATGGGAGATTATCGATACCACCACTATGGGTACCGGATAACTGCCTATAAATTTCCGATAGGGAATAAACGAGTGACTGTTTAGGTACCGTACTTGTCTCAGTCGCAGCACCTTTGCTTGGCACCATCAAATCGAACGCAAAGAAGCTGACCACGATAGCTCCCCAGGGCGCGCTTCATATAACCTCGGGCGCCAAACAAAAACTAGTTCTTGTCATGGACAGCGCGGGGAAGATCTAGAATTTGTACTGCACCAAATTCACTCACGAAATGTAAGCGTTCACGATTAAACTCCTTTGGTTTAAAAACTTTTGGGTGTTTTTAGGGAACTTGATTATACCGCCAGGTTGGGGAAAAGCAACATGAAATGCTTAAAACTAAAGAAAAACTTTTGCAAAGAGAAGTTTTAATTTTGGTTTATCGTTACTTGAATTGGAGACCTCAGGAAGCTTACACTAACAGAATTCTCAGCCGCCCCACAACCTAAAATTGTAGAACAGCTGCTGGGGACGGCCAAAAATTTTGTTGAGATTATCCTACGGCGCATAGTTATGGACGTTACAAGGAAGGCTACTCCGACGAAGAGTGATGTCTATTTCAGGCACTAAATAGTTATGCGATTTTTTCACAGTATTATGAGCGCTAACAACATCCCTCACATGACAACCACTTAGCTGCTCAAAGTTGCAATTTACAGACTTTGAGTGGCCATATTATTGTAGCTGGGATTCCAATCTACAGCCTTCTGCGGAACGTGACAGTTGGATGCGAAGCAAACACTAGCGTGAGTCTGTGTGTCTGCATCTGTATGTCCGGGTGAGCTAGCTGCAAGCGAGCAGCGACGTGGGGACGCTGTATTCTATACGTGTTATGGTGCAGCATATCTTAGAGGGCTACGCGCGTCTGGACGGACTCCAGGCGTAATTATTAGCAATGCTACAATTGCAAAGTACGAATATCGCAGGTAAAGGCTTCCGCAAATACGAACGCACGCTATGAATGGCAACAAAAACAGACCAGTCCCGACGCTGCGCACTTGTATGGGGAGCGCCGTGGGCACGAGGAAGCTGCCTTATAAGATGGCACGGACATCGTGCAGGGAAAAAATCCCAGTCAGGTAGTGGCACGGACGAAATGCACAGCAAATTGTGATGTTTCTGCGTTACAGGTGACAGGTTCGCGATTAGCCAGTTCGTGCCTGACTTAACCATCAACTGGTGTCAGGTATAGCGTTGCCTGCAAGTTCAATAAAGGTGCGCAGCAAGCAGGAGCAGGTTCATTTGGTCTAGCAGACGGTACAATTTGGCGCGAGTGGCCTTGGAATACCCGAGTAAAAATCCCGCAGTAAAGACAGAACCAGTCAGTAAGATCGGGACGTAAATCGCTGTACTCTTTAGCTGGTTGGAGCTTGTTTGGCGGCAAATTTTTGCGTGCTCCTGCTGACAACACTTGGGGTGTGATAGCTAGTCGACAGGATAAAACTCTTAAGTAGGAACCCAGCGGTTACTGTAAATATATCCGGGCTTATAGAGAAGAAACAATGACAATGTCAGTTGTGGAAGACTTGAAAACTGTGTCATCCTGCCACGAAAAGAGCTGAGCTCCAACAAGACCTTGACCATCTCATGGAATGGAGCACAACGTCGCAGATGAGCTTTAATGTCGACAAATGCTCAGTAATGCACGTAGGGCCGGAGGACCCTTCAACCCAATTGAAAATGAACGGGGCGGAATGGGCTGCTGTTACCCAACAACGTGACTTGGGAATCACTATTACAAACAAACTACAACACAGTCAGCAAGATGACACGAGTGTGAAAAAGGCAAGCAGAGTACTGGGATTCATCACCAGAAATTTTGAATACAAGTCCAAGGACATCATCATTCCCTTGAAAAAGGCGTTAGTGCGGCCACACTTAGGATTTTCTGTTCAATTCTAATCGCCACATCTGTGTAAAGATATCGATAACATGGAAATAATCATACGCAGAGCAAAAAAAAATTGATACCTCAGTTGCGAAACAAAGCATATGAATGTCGCCTGAAAGAACTGGGCCTGATCTTTTTCGAGCAAAAACGACTCAGGGGGCAACTAACAGAAACACTCAAGTATCTGAATGGCTTCAACGATGTACCTACAACGGGACTTTTTCAAAGAGACGTTAATGATCGCCTGCGAAACAACGGTCATTAACTCAAGTATAAAGCTCGACAAACAACATCAAGTCAGCAGGTCTTTCCGTACATCATAGTGAGCATTTGGAATACACTCCCTTGTAATATTATCGGTGCGAGACAGTCAACGCGTTTAAAAATCGTCTTGGCATACATTGGGAGAGACATCCTCCACAGCTAAGAATTCCTCTTACAAGAGTCGCAAACTTTTAACGGCCAATGCTTCTGAGGCCACCTCAATCCATTTTCTCCTCTATTCGGCTCCAACTACACAGATAGACGTCTCTAAGCTCCGCATATCAGCGGCTATTGATCGTGCTTGCGTGCATGCATGATCGTCTCTTTGAGGAGATTTCCCCCCCCCCCCCTTTTATTCCTTTTTCTTCAGCCATCTATATCATACTGATATAATAGCTCATAGAGGCAGGGGCGCAAGTCCCGACGTCTCTTAGGTAATGGACCTGTTTCTAATTTAAATACAAATGTGTAAAATACTATCGATTAGCTACAACTGTCCTAGGTAGCTTGTCAAGTCAAAGAACCTCACAAATAACCAATGAACTTCACAAACAACGCGACAAATTATATAATTACCAAAGAATTTTACAAATAGCTAATGGGCCTCGTCAAGACCCAAAGAATCTAACAAACAAGCAAAGAATCTCGTCAAGAGTCGAAGAACCTCACAAACAACCAGACAGCCTCGTCGAGAACTAAAGAACTTCGTCAACAGCGAAGGAACCTGATCAAGAACAAAAGAAATCTTGCCAAAACCGAAAAATCGCACCAACGAAGCCGGCGGTTACTGCACAGATCGTCTGCGCAAGTTCATGGGCGACATAAAAACTTGCGCGACCGAGCAGGAGCCTCGAGCTGGTCGGGTGATACAAAATGCAGAGAAAAAGCGTCCCAAGTCACATTTGATATCAAGGCAGTGACGCTACACAAGTGGCAGGCAGTACATGTATGGTCTAAGGCTGTAACCTCTGTTTGAAACGCAAGGGCACACGAGACTTTTCTGATTTTTGTTTGGCAAATAAACCGTTCAGGAGAGCCACAGCTTTGCTTGTTTTTCTTGTTGAGACGACCGACGGATTTGTTTGGTTCCGTTCGCATTTTTCTGTACTTTTCTCAGACGAGCGACGTACGGACAAGGAGCTTCCAATAGAACCTCCTTGCGTACGGATAAAACTTCTACCATGATGATGTTGATAGTACGAACAACGTTCTATCCAGAGATTTTATCGGCGACTTTTGTGATATTTCTGACACCCTGCCGAGCGAAACATTACGTGCGTATTGACAGCAAGGCAAAACATGCATGGCCAATCTTTTTTGCATACATTTTCCAAAGCGGCATTCAACAGTAATTCGACGGACATGGATACGTAAGCTAGTTCCAGCCTCCATTATTCATCCGTCTGACTTGTGACTACGGTGGTTCTTGAACCTGGAAATACAATAATTATCTCCCTCATTCACCACCACCACCACAAATTAAATGTTCTGTTAAAGGAAAAGGCATACAGTACGTCAAGATAAATGTGGAACATATGCGCGACGGTATGCCTACACATGATCAATGTGTATGGGCACAGCTACTCAGTAAAGTTGAAGAACAGAGCAAAGCATCATCTATGGGAATATAAACTGGAAGGAAGTAGAAGCCAGCACGGAGGAAAGATGACGAAAGCCTCGCTATAAGAATAAGGTAACCTAAAGGGCAACGGTTGTAGTCCTATGTCTAATGTCAACGGTTTGCAAAGAAACTCCATTGATAAAAATAAATGTTAGGACACAAAACACAAGAGAGGTTAAAAAATAGACTGGTTTCAAAAAGTGGAGTTGAGGCGTCGGTGTAACATTTGGCGTAACTGAAGTTTGCTTGTAACTCAAATTTTGATTCGTAAATTGTAACGCAGGAAAGCCTAACATCAAATAAGCTATCGGCTGGAGATGCAAAAATCCCAAGTTTTGGCATTCGGAATGAAAGAATTGTTGTACCTATGGACCTCATGTCCCTGAAGAGAAGGAGCAAACCCTATCCAGTAGAACCAATGCATTACAAAAAAATCACGTGGTCACAGCCCGGTACAAAGTACCGTTGCACCCATGGCTGAACTACGTTAATCAACCATGGTTGTGTCGTACCTGTTGTCCACGGGCCCATGTACCCCGAGAGGAGAACACCACAAACTGCGGTACACATTACAATCATGCGGCGAAAGCCCTGCGCAAAAACAGTCATCAGTAACAGACGGCGCTGTTTCGTAAGAAGCGTAGGTCCTTTGCTGCGTTTACGTACCTATGATTACAAGGCAAACAAGGGCAAAAACGCCAATGGGTCATGTCCATACAGCGGTCATGGTTGCATAATAAGCAAGCAGGGTCAACGATAAAAAAAAAAACGGCAGGTAAACACTAGCAGCATAATCACTGCTACAACATAAGCACAAAGCAGAATTTGACCCTAGGGTACAAAATAAACCTAAAATACTACCCACGGCGGGACAGATGTACAGTTTTTGCAATAACAATACGCTACACCAAACCAAAATTGAACTTTTCATAGGTATACAGTTGGAAATATCTATTGATAAAATTACGATTATAACTACATGTAGCCCTCGCTACCGACAGTATTGCAAACGATCCAAAGAGAGAGGAAGAAAGGACACGTATATTGTCAAATACAGCGAAGAACCCGTCAATAGGATCGGTAAACTTTGGACGAAGAGGAACATCAGCAATGAAAACTTATCAGTAGCAGCTTGAAGAAAAACGAAGCAAGATGAACCTTGTAAAAAAGACAACGTGAGGGCCTAACTGAGGCTGAAGTATAACCTTACCATGAGGCCCTCCAAGTAACAACTCCTCTTAACATAGGATCTGGGGGGGGGGGGCNGGGGGACTCTGGTATAACAGCATGGCCTCTTTTATACCCCTGAATGGAACATCAGCCAAAGCCGAGCCTGGTACTGCAAACAGGACTCAGGAGGCAGCGGCACGGCGGTCTGAACTTCTGCACTCGTCACAAAGCAAACATACCACAGCAGACAAGAATGGCAGGAAACGCGGGAGAAACCCTCGCTAGAGCAACACCTTCTGCTGTACACGGAAGACTCCATTGCGACGGTGCAACAGTCTCATAATTGTTATAGCCCGGCGCGTTACCCTGTCCTGGTTGTATCTACTTCATAGCTCACTTTCTCAACATTCCAGAAGTGGTTCCTACCGTAGGCAGTACTGGGACGATGAAAAGATTTGAGAGGGCGGTAGAGCCTAGGGCAGTGGGGTAGTACTATACGATAATTTCCTATATGATAGCAAGTATAAGGAATGGTACATGGGCAATTAAAATGAGATACCAAAATCTAGCAAACATGCACGTTAACATGCTGCAGTGGAAGGGAGGGGAAGGGGAGTATGGTTTGCAACCCCGGGACAAAATGACAATCCCGGAATTTCAGGCAGATATCCCGCGAATTCCCGTGATTTCTTTATATTTTTAAATTATTCTATTGTAGTTTTTTTCATTTTGAGTTGTGTTATGAATAATCACAAGTTATTAAATTACGTGAGAAATTAACAACGTACAATATATAACAGATTAACAGGTTAACAAAGAACTTGAGATTTGCATCGTTTATAACCCTATCAAATGATAAAAATAAAACAAACTCCGCAATAAAATTCGACCCTTTCCAAATTGAGAAAAGAATCTAAAAGTAGCACGCAACTGAATGGCCGGGCAGCCCCCTCCTCCTCCTCCTCCTCCTCCTCCCGACGGCTAAACCCTTTGACCTAGATGAAATAAATTCACAAGATACTTGCAAAATGAAAACAAAGTTATTAAATTAAAAATTCGAAAAGATAGGTAACATGAACTGGATAACCTCCCTCCTAGCCAAACTCTCTTATACCTACATTCATCAAAAACAATAGGGTTCTTTTGAGGTAGGTGTTCTACCTGCTGTGAAACTTGAATGGAATCGGTGCATCGCGTTACGTCTGAAAAAAAGTTGACAAAAACAAATGTATTATAGATCTACCTTCACTATATCAAAAGCAATATGTCATGTAGCTTCGCTTTCCAGCCATATTTATAGTAAAACTCAACTCAAGTATAAATAGATTCTAGGATTCGCAGGTCAATTCTTCATTAAATGCAATATTTCAATGAACAAAAAATAAATAAACAATAAATAAATTCAAAAATTTAAACCCGACCTGAATGATCAAGCGAGCTCTGCACTATTTATTATTAAACTTAAGTAGTGACATGCAGTGTGATCTTAGAAGAGCATTTATATTGCGAGCACTCAGATTCTTCCTAATATGCCGAGTTACTGAGTGATATTACGCACAAATTCATATTCTGATGTAAAAAATTGAACTATGTACATTATGAGATAGTCAAGACTACACTGTGTAGTGATGTAGTTAAATTGCAATAATATAAAAGCAATAAAGTCCTTTTTTGAGCTCTCTAACTGATTAATCACATTAAACAATATGATTTCAAGTTTATTTTCTCATTCGTATCTTGAAATACATATAGGTCTCGCAAGTCAGATCCTGCATGGCTTTCCACTTCCAAGCAACCCGACGTACAGCGGAACTCAAGTCTGGCAGTTTAATTAGTGGATCTCCACAACCTCAGGCAACCACAAGAGAGTTTGAACAGAAGAAATTACCTAGTCGAAGCAGCCAGGTAAATAATATTATGGTGAACGGCTCTGCGGGTGCATGGCTTACATAGCATGGTAAACCGTGGTTGCTCTGAAGTGCCTTTCGTGGAGTGTCCAATGTTCAGGAGCGGCTTAAACCGCCATTGCATTTACCGTGACCAAAGAAATTGTCCAATAACGCCTTACAATGAAGTAGGTAGTACACCAAAAACTCAGTAATAGCAGCCTAGTGAAATGCGCACTAGGCGCGACCCATGCAGCCAAAAACTTACCGATGTGCTACCCAAAAATTCAACAAGCACAGATTACCGACTCTAAAACGCGCACAATTATATTCGCGAACGCGCACAAATATACACTCGCAATGCAAGACTGTCATTTAGTAAGTGAAACATTTTTAGTGTCACGATTACGGCACAAGAGACTACATATTGTTTCGTAATTAGCTACGATAGATGTCGCTTAGTACGCACGTCATTCTTTTCTAGATTTATATCTTTTCGTGAAACACTTGTTCAGCGAGTACGTTAACCCAATAAAGGCCTGTTGAAAAGCGTTTTCATACGAGTTCATGGATAACGATCGTATGACCGTAGGTGATCATTTGCCCGACAATGGGCTAAAGGCTATAGCCCAGGCCTAGTCACTCTGATCAAGAAAGCTCCGCAACAAACACAGCGTGAACACAAAGGATATAAATTCATATACACCTAAGTTCAGTCCTCACCAACAACCATGCAACGACGCTGTATGGTGGTAATGACAGAGTGATCTGCGTACTTCGAGGTCAGCTTTCACTATACTACAAATATAAGCACCGCACTGACGACGCCATACAGCACAGCATATCATTAAAATCGCTATCCCTAATAGAATTCTTGACTGCCTAAAGAGTTCAAGCCGAAAAAGAGCTTTTGGGGCGATCAAAAATTCTATCAGGGATACTGCCCTGATGAGTAGATACCGACCTGGTGGAGCTCAGAGTTCTGTTTCGAATATTTCTATTCCTGTAAAAACTGATGTTTAATGTGGAAGTAAAGGACTATACCTTCCTATCCAGAACAATGATGATCCATGAGGATGAAAAAAGAGGATCAATTTGTAAGCCATGTAAACCAAAGAGGCAATGCACGAAGGAACACGGTGCGCGGGAACAGCACGTCGGGAAAAAGGGCTAAGAGCTGTTGGTAACGAGTAAATGCGAAAGTAAAAACAGTCCATAAGTTGCAATTTTTCTTTTCTCTTTTTTCAACAGTCCGCCAATTCACAATATATATATATTCAAAGGGACACCTAGGTATGGAATTACAGTACTTACAACAGAATTTTAGGTTTCACCGCGAAGCCGGCCTGCAGCTATAGCAGACAACAAAAGTCAGCGTAACTAAAATCTATATTAAAAGTTTGACTCAAGATACTTTACCTCAAATCTCTGGGAGCCGTCTGCACTCTCTTAACAGTATTCCATCCATTAGCAACAGCGTGGCGGAGGCCCTTTTGCTTAGGTGCGTCAGAGCAGGTCAGGGAGAACATCGAAAGAGCTTCACTTCTTCCCGTGGTCAATGTCGACTTTCTCGTGGGTACCTCAACTTGCGCTTCCGCAACGGGTTCCGCAAAATCAACTCCCGATGACTCCGAACTGGACCTGGTCTCGCTCGTCTCGGAAGAAGACTTGGTTGTTTTCAAGGTAGAGACTCCTGAGGAGTCCAAAGACTCACTGGACTCAGAGGTTTCAGTGGGAGGAGGAGGAGTCTCAGATCCAGTAGGGGAATCAGTCCTGGAGCTCGTGGAATGGGAGTCGGATGTAGACGGAGGGGAAGACGAGGAGGGAGAGTACTTGTGATCCTCAGCTTGCGAAGGAAGGCCGGAATGGAGAACAGTTTCTGGAAAAGCGGTCTTAGCGTAGGAATCCTTGTTGTCTTCACGAAGGTTCCCTTGGTCCAGCTCCAGGGCTAAGTTGACGGCAGCAAAGTTGGGCGCTGCTTCGTCAGCGTCAGAAGACACGAGCGCAGTTCGGACACCCATGGTCTTAGGGCCGTTGATGCAATCTTCGAGAGCTCGACACAACACTGACAAGTACGACAGCCAACACTGTTTGCTTATATCGAGGAGGGAGACGACACGTGAGCGATGCTCCGACTTGGCGAATTGGTTAACAAGTCTGTAGCTAGTGACACCAGCAAACGAGTACCGTAAGAATTTCGCGTTGCGGGAACAATCCCAGCCAAGTTCATTCAACTTTCCAGATTTACATCGGCTGACACTAGGGAAAGCTCTGGCTTGTTTTGGCACACTGGTTCTACAAACGCCTAGAGGAAACCATTTCATTGTGAGTGCGTTGAGGCAAGCGAAGGTGCAGTAAAATAGAACCACGCTCGGAGTCAAACGTTCAGTCGTCAAGGGAAATCTTGAAATCGTCAATTCGAGGTGTTGTCACGAGGCTCACCTCACGTCCTGCTACTAGGCATGCGCACGTCAAACATTACCAGTTCTGTCACGTACTACAAACCATGCAATCCTATTATCAATGAACACACTGGTGCTATAATGGGATTATTGACAACACTATCCAAACTCCACAAGGATTTCGGTGCAGGTGAATATATATTACTCTTTCTACAAGGCAAAAAATATATATTTGTGTATGACACAGCAAAATTATATCCAATACCAGTCTTATAGAACATAATGTAGACTGAAATAAATTTTTTTAAATAGTGAAGTTGTACAAAGTTATAGGCACAACTAGCACAGGCAGAAAAGCTAGCAGTAGCCACTTAGTTGAAGAAATGCTCGACTGTACTTGTTGACAAAGTAGGTAGTTACTCGCTCTTATGACATACAAGTCCTCTATTCGTAGGCATATCAAAAGTGATTATCCAGTTGAGAATTTCTAAAAAACCCTTTGGTTTTTACGCAGCGACCTAGTAAAGTGAAATGTGATACATCACCGTACAAACGTTCTGGGATCAAGTATAGTGTAAAAAGATGTTTAAAAATAATATATGCCACGTAAATAGAGGGCTTGCTGGGTTACGAAACGAAAAATGCATTTTTTAGATCAATAATTTACTACTCACTAATCATTGTAATTAACCAACTTCTTTCAACGAAATTGCAGTCACCAGCACTATTGCTTTTTTGTAAGTTATCGGAGCGTAAATTGTGTACACATGCATAATATAAACCAAAGAGGTTTGTCCTAAACCAGCACGCCTTCGCGTGTACCGATGGAAAATACCTGCTCGGCGAGCTACACGTACGTACATGCACGCCAATGCAGGCGTTTTAGTCGATACACGGGAAAACGTGCTGGTTTGGGGACAACACTTTCCTCAGTGATATACACGCGATAAATAAGCATTAACAGTGAATGTGCCTGGAACTGGAGTGCGGCAGAGCTGCAAGGCAAGCTTTTATGTACAGCGCCGAGACAGTATCAATGTACACTTGCATTTGGTTAACCGAGATATTGAGACACCGGTCCCGAAATTTTACACACGTGGGACAGCAATCCTCTGGAGTTTGAATGTGGCGCCGGTGAGGCGCATACATGCAGTGCTTTAAGGAATATAGATATAGCGTTGGTGTTAGGAACTACAGATGCATATCAATGTTAAGAAAATATCAATAGTGCTGTGATACAAGGAAATACAGCAGCATAGGAGTTAGAACTACAATTTAATTGCAAAAATGATTAGTGCGGCACGTTACGATGAACCGAGTATTAGGCCTATGCAGGAGTTAGAAATGACGAAGAAATTTGTTCTTTTTCAAGTTATACCAATACCTCCCTCATGCAGCGGAACACTACCCTGTACAAGTACAATTGTTAGGAATTATCAGCAAATTTACCTATTGTGAGAAAAAAAGCGCCGTATGTGTGAAAAGGTGTAGAAATAGACTATCGCTCTACAAAAAATGCAACAAGTAAAAAGTACCTAGTAGTCAAGACCACAGTCAATTGCAAGCATGTTACGAATCGCTATGAAGTAGCTACCTATTAGCATGCCATATACTCATGCATGATTAATTACGTAACAGCATACAGTGACGTGTACAAAAGAATATCATTTGGACTAATATTGAAATAAGGGAAAGGAAGTCTATATATACAAGTACCGAAACATAAGGGATTGAAAGCCGATACAAGTGCCGAAAGAAGTCCAAAAATGCAAAACCATATCCAGTTATAACGAAATAACAGCATCACATGCACTAAGCTTAGAAAACAGATACCGTACCGTAGTCCTACCAGGTCTCCGCCAAAAATCATATTCACTTCCCCACATCTAAAGGGGGTGCCGTTGAATAGGCTATCCGCCTAGTAATTGTCGGCAGAGACAAACAACGTCCACATTATACAGCATTGCACGAAACTTATAAAAAATAATTTCAAAACTGCCAAAAATTTTTCATCTTTACGCTCTAAAACGTTTCACAAGCTCGCGTTAGCAAAATGCAAATCTTGAATATTTTAAACTAATATTGCGTCTATAGAGCGGACCAGCTGGAGTTAAAGTTGCATTGAGTAGATTGAGCCTCCGTTTCCACTACACCGAAGGAGCAATATAATGAAATCTATGTTATGAATGGCTTGCGCTGGTCATGAAATGACGGCAAACCAATCATTACTTCAAAGAAATTCCTATTTTCTACACTCTTTTTCGTGGTTTTGCTGAGGAATATCTTACCTTAACCCTTCGTTGAATTATGCTGCTAAATTGATAAATTTTTAGCTCATGCATGGCAAATAATTGAGCGGGAGAAATGCAATTCAGTATCCATGTTACAGCTAAAAGGTACTTCAGGTGCGATGAGCCTACAGATTACCAATAGAGCAAAGCAACGACCTTTTTATTATCACCAATGAATTTCTCCTACGTAATACGATAGGGGAACGGAGTGACTAAACAACACACACACAATGAGTAAACCATGAAAAGCTGGTGCTTCAAATCCAGTATACAATGCTGCGCACCTAACGGAACATTCCTTCCTTGTGGCGTGCCCGCGCAGTTTTCGTGTGACACGAGCACACTGGGGTAGATGTTGCCCATCGCTGCATAGAGGAATGCGTGCTGATTCGGGGACAAGAGTTTTCTCAGAAGAACTGTATAGTGGCATAGTACTGATTGCGTTCACCCAAGTGCAGGGTTGGCCTTGAGTAATACAGAGGGGAAACATAAAGCAAGTCGAAACACTGGCCTCATCCGTGTCCATTTCTACTGGTTCACATAGAAAAACATTTCAGATATTTACATTATGGTTGTGTACAGAGATACGAAATCAATACACGGCTACACGCATATAAATCTCGCAGAATTGTCACGGGTTCAGCTACTTTATGTTTTTGAACTGAAGCACATATCACCTCAGATACCGAAATTACAAATGCTCGTAAACGGTACAGTACCTGCAGCGCAACGAATTTTGACCTATCTATAGGTCCGTCGCTGAAGAGTTTGTCACTTTGATAGGGCTAATTAAGGTAAAGGCAGCAAGAATAAGCAAGCCAGCCATCAGCAGTACGTGGGTACGCAGCAAGGGAAGGAAGACAAGTACGTCTTTGATGAGGCAGGTCACGTGAACATTGAATGGCAGCCAGTCTGACACGCACACAGTGCAGAATTTAATCATTATAGCCGGCAACGTGTCTGGCTCGATCAACAAGATTTGGAGCAACGCAAGCTGTTACCAGATATCAATAGATTCGACCTTCAGTGATGTCGCGACGTGGAGCGAGGGGCAGCCGACCCCTACAGAAATTAGGCATCGTCATCTGACCCATGGATGCGCGGATGACGCAACGAAAATTAGGCAAATAAGCAGAGCCTTTTGCCGAAATTGCGGCAGCTCCAAAACACAGTTACCGGATTTGGCATTTATGTGCTTGCGTTTCTGGTGACCTGGGCACCCAAATATATTATGATCCACTAACTGCCAAAAGTTCTGTTCAAAATCAATTCCCTTATTCAGTCTCTCCCGACAAGATGTACACAAAGTTAGTTCGCTACGTTTCTTCGGACGCAGTTGTTTTCATACAACATTCTAATTTGTTCCCATATACACTATTAGACAGTAGGTATAAAAATTATACTGCGGCTCAATTTGTTCCTATGGACAATATGTAAACATACGACGGCGTAAGACTACTCTAAACTCGACCCGTGCACACACCGCTGCCTCAACGCATAGGCTGTATAATGTATATATTGTTCTCTCAGACGACAGGTCAATGTGCTGCGGTTGAACCCTACATGAGGTCCAGCGCACTCATCGACTTTCAAGTAATACTATCCCTAAAACTAACGTTTCGTTTGCTTCTTATATAGGGTTAACTTGTCCTCTAATAAGACGGTATAGCTAAACATTTTCTCACACGATCTATGTACAAATAATAATACGGGTGTGAGGATGCATGTGTGAATGTAGCATCAAAGCCCATAACAGTGGCTTACTTCCATCGGTTTCAGTGCCGCACAGATGATAATCCGAGGCGGGAATAATGTAGCAGAGACGGATAGCGCCAGACTGCAATGTGGACTGTGCTGGGAGTGATTTACAATAGGCCTATACTATAGCCTGCCATGGCATATAGCGATTCTCTACGGACGGTGTCTGGGTGAACATGTGAAGTTTGCAGCCTATGCTCTTTTTCCGCAAATGTATAGCTACGAAGGAGATTTAGTGAATAGGAGTAAAAAAATGGATAACCCACATGAAGGGTAAAAAATTGACTCCCTCTCTTGCAGTAAAAAATCCTTGTTCATTTTTTACCCCTAATGTGCATGGGTTACCCATCATTTCCCCCACTTTACTAAAGAAGATGATTAACGCTTTTACGTTATACGGTACGTACACCGAGACATGTCCTCGTCTGTTTTGCTAAGCAATAAAGTTACTACGCAGCGTCGCAATACTCGTTGTTGTTGTTGTTGTTCTAGTACTGAAAATTATCCCTATTCGGCCAAGATGACTCCGAAGTACAGGCGTGCCATGACTTTAAAAAACAAATATTGCTACGAACTGAAATAGTAACAAATTAGACCTTAATTACAAAGCAAAACCTGCATACGTTAAGATCGAGCAACTGAAAGAAACAAATGTGTGTGAATAAAAAATGAAGTACATACAATGAGTTAAAATGTATTTTCGTATCTCTTACAAGTCGTCCATAATTCATTAACTTTATCTGTTGCTAAATCGTGGCACGCGTCACATTACGGAGTGGGTGTCCGTAATAGAAGTTGACCTTAAGGTAAGGCTTGTCTACTGGACTATAGGCCTACATCAAATCAACATTAATGGAGGCTGATTTATCATGCAGTTTTGAGCAGGAATTTATATACATTCATTGTAAAGAACGATTCCTAACATACCGGAATACAAAATGCGATTAAAAAAATAATAAATTAGAGGAGCAATATGAGAGCGCATACCTCCGCCAAGCAATGCAATGTTAACGAAAAATTCAAATTGATAATAAACCCAAAATTTGTTTTTTATCTTCACCAGAATTGGGCATTTGTTCCTCGTAACATTCCTAACATATACTACAAATTTCATGAAAATCCGATAATAAATTTTTGAGTTATGTTGCAGATAAACGGTTAACGGATTTTCACAAACGGTTAATCACCTGCTCCTCTTAACGTACCTAACAGTACATATAATTATTAATTTTATAAAGATCCGTCGGCAACTTTCTGAGTTACCTTGGTGACAGGCAAAGAGACAAACCTTCCCGGCGGAAGTAATAAGCGGAACTTAATCCACGATAGATAGAGAAAAGTTGAAAGAGCTGCAGGGTATATAACGGTGACTGGAGCTGGGCACTCGTGCTGTCAGGGAACGCTGGGCATAGAGGCCACGGTGAACAGTTAGACGGGAGCGCCGGTACCGCTACAGGACCGGTTCATGGTCTATGCTTGGACCGGGTACCTACGCTACATAAATCAGACTAAAATAAGCCAGCAGCAGGCAGACATGCAATGCATGTGCAAAAGACTCGCTCAAGCCCAGCGGGTATACCTGCGACTAGCTATGGATCAGACTCACTTGATAATTGAGCCGACATAGTAAGCTTATAAGTGCACCGCATATGAAATTTAATTTGTTTGTGCCCTACGGTTGTTCTTGGCATCAGAGATGAATCGCATTTATTAATAAACTTTTTCCCACTATGCAGAGCGCAATATACAACTAATAGATTTGTTACGGTGTACGGCTGTTCTTTATGCGGGACATAGGGCTAATTATATGTAATTGCCCAATAGCAAGGAAACACCGCATATGCAATGAATAGACTTGTTTATAGCCTACGATTGTTCTTGACATCCCATGCAGAGGAATCGGACTGCTACAAAGCCAAGGTAATACAGCAACGAAAATGTTTATTTTATCATAGATGATTACTTCTGACACCAAAAATGCCGGAGTTATGTGGTCAAAGTATTAACAACTACCTACCGACCTTAAGACACCCATAAAAAGAAAGTGTGACACGGACGCACACTAATGACCCGTCTAAAAACACAGCCTATTGAGCTGCCCCTGCGGTGTATAAGCAGGTACTCCTCTCTACCTCATATCGACGCTAAGCGCAATTTTATGGCAGGGACGTTTCAATAACACTGCCGACATAGAGCTGTTAACGACAGGTTCACCCGTGTATAACAATCGCATGGCATAACTACAGACCGATGAAAGCAGTTCTTCACATAACGCGTATTCACGTCGTAGGTAACTCTTATTGTTGCTTTAGAAGAGCTTAGAAGAACACCGCGAGCTGAGAACACAATAGTCTAATGGCATATACCGTACACTTGTTTCAGCTGTTACGACTTCTTCGTTATTCTCCATCGGTCGGATGAAATGTTGTATGAGAGATAATTTCAAGTATTTTCTTCGACTTCAAGCCATGCAGAAGAAATGGTTTTTAGGGAACGCTATACAATAACGAAATCCTACGCTATTTACCAGCCCTGCGCGATCGAAACAAAGCGAATACCGAATGCGAACGAAGAGAAACCGCCGTCATCCCGTTAAAGATAACGACTTTGTGGTAATGTTTGATGAACACGAAAAAATACTAAAACTACAATGTTTCTCTTCAACTAGGCCTATATGATTGAATTAAAAATAGCGCTAGAAATAACCCCGACATAAACTAAAAGTCGTCTATCTACTCGGAATTTTTTAAAAGTTACGGAGAACGTCGAAACTAAAAGAAACAAATAAATTACCTCATTCCCTGAGCTTCATGGTTCGCTTTATGTAAACAATCCCGGAGCAACAACACCCAACAAAAGAACACCGCCATCCTGCTCCGCATTGAGCTTTGTTGTAACAAAAACATACTACAAATATTTGAAGTAAATAGTACTAAACACCAACACAACACCGCTAATTTTCCCTCAGCTTCTCGTTTGGATATGTAAATGGTGTTTGAGGAAAATACACACCATAAACAGAGCACCAACTTTTTGCTCGGCTACGCACTTGCATGTTTTTACACAATGCAAGACATGCAAAAACGATTACATACCAAGAAGACCTTCGTTCCTCCATGTAACGACAAAGAACGGAAGAAGCTAAAGTTCGTGGTAAGCGCGACGACGCGGCAGCTGCGGTGCGTGGGAACTGGAGCGCACAGCAGCAAGACGCAGTTAGCCCGCAATCGGACAACTAACGGACGGTAATTAACTGCGTGTCTTGCTTTCTGGGACCAATTTCAATAATTTTACTCAACAAAAAGTCAAATTGTGTTGAGTTACAGCGTTTGCAGAGCGTGCAGCTGCAGTTCACTATTGCACAAAAAGGTAACAACGTCTTGCTACAATTTCTGGGCACGATGTGTAGCTTGGCAAGCCATAGAGATACTTCCCCTGGCGTGGAGCTCAGCATTGGTCATTATACAGTGAATGTCGAGCCCAAACTTGATAGAACTCAAGCCATTTGAGGCACCAGGTGAAGTTTTAATGAACACGCAGTTACAAATTTGCCTAAAATCAGATGTCCGAAACCATAACTGCGAAAGAGAGATCGAATATTACAAGTGCGGTGAGCTAAAGGTTGAATAACTAAACTCGCTTTCATCATTATAAAGGGGTTCAGCAGGCGCTCTTCACCTTTTGGCATAAAACGTTACACGAACCCAGCTCAGCACGGTCACCGCTGTTCTTTAATCCCACCAAAATGTGTTCCACGAATCCAGGCACTCTTGTTTCCTCACACCAGATCCCACTAAACAAGGCGTTCCACGAACAGAGGAGAGGTCACTATCGTCCCTGTGATCTCCCTACCCAGCGTTCCATGAACCCAAGAAAGGTCACCGCTGCTTTGACGATCCCATGGCAAGCACACCACGCAGGGGCCGGTGGGGTGTGCACTGCGCATCACATACCGCGCATGCATCACATGTAAACAAGACCGACTCGACTGGCACCCGAAGGCCACCGTCAGCTCTCCCGCAGCAGCGACAAGGTTGCCACAGTTCGCCTACGTTCGGCTCTGCTGGCCTTTCTCTCCAGCGACGGCTAGTGAGGGCGGCCTGAAAAGATCGTAGGGCGACAGCAGGGCTGCAGAGTTGGAAGTTTTGAAAAAACCTTAACAAGAGTTGGAGATATTTGTGCGCGCTGAGCAGGAATTGAGGTTATAGGGTGCATGTTTTTGCTACGGAAGCGTGTTTTAAAAGGCCGGTAAAGGGTTAACTATAGAGTGTATAAACTGTGGTACGTACCTAACTTGTAAAGTTTTTTCCCTCGTAGGAATACAATACGACGACGAAAGTTGAGTAGCAAAGTAACAACTTGGTACTAATAGGGTCAAATCGGAGTTGGACCTTCAACTTTCCAACTCCGGCACTCTGGATAGTTAATACCAAAAGGACATGCGCTTAAATGAAACAGACGCCACACGTACTACAAGAAAACTACCTCTACGAATGCCCTGAGTCATCACTACCCAACCGGGTATTTTGAAGCTATCATGCGACATTGTCCGAAGGCGCCCCTAAAGGCACCAGATAAAATGATAAATGCTCATGATTTTCGGGTATGATACCGACGGCTCCGCTTGTAAGGCAGTCGCAATGAGCTGATCAACCCAAGCACTGGAGTTCCAAAATAACACAGCAGACGATGGTAAGGAAGTGTAACGGCGGGCCAGCAACAAACTCGTTCCGGTCGCACCTGCGGCACGGACGGAGGGGAGGGGAGGGCGTCAGACTAACCGAAGAAATACCAAGAAAAACTGCGTACTGATAAAGAAAAATACAAAATGCAATTGTTCCCGTTGGCATGTGGGTTTTAAAGAGTAAGAACGAAGAGTCAAGATGCAAAAGCCATTATACCCTACATCGTCAACTTAAATATTACAAGCGTTGTTATTACATAATATGATCACCTGGGGAAGATAAGATGCGGTTCTAGATTAAATACATGTAAATCTTGCAAGGTTAAAAAATTACTTTACAACGTAAATTAAGCAAATTACAGGCGTTTTCATACATATGACAACAACGAGCGTTAAATTCATAGAAGGGCCTTCGTTTAATTTTTGGTACGTGGGGAATTAAAAGTTTTCGCTTCCCTAAATATGGCGGCAACAACAGGCCAGGACCGTAGGCCTACTCTCAAACTATATGCTCCATGTCGAGTAATTACTTGCATGTGTCGGGTTAACAGCTCCCAACTCTCAGGGCTACGTGTTCAACGACTTGGTAAAATAGCTCACATAAAAACCGAGCGTGTATCCTGCTAGCTATGCCAAGGCCTATCCCATCTACAGAGTTTTTCACCAATTTAGATATATTCTATCATTATACGGAGCTATCATTAGACAGAGTTCATCTCAGACTGGGTTACGTTTAGAGGAAGACCGAGGCAAATGAGAAAGATATTCAAACATAAAGTTCTAAACGAGGAAGCTTATACTTATTCCTATAGCTATATACCTATATGTCAGACGACATCTACAAATACAAATTAATTGTAATTACATGTACCGGTACTTGTAAATACAGCTGTAGCCAAGTGCTACACGGCTGTGGGACAATAAACACCGGTATATGTACAGTAGAAACTGAGCAACCCCATTTGCCTACAATTTTTCGATAAAGAATGTGTACGCAGCGTAGAAATGCAGTGCATCATGCACCAATCGCCTACGCTCAATGATCATCCATGTTCCGCATAACTCTCTATTTTGTGATCATCTCTACATAGAAATTTTTCATTCATCCGTAGCCTGTGTTTGATAAGTACGGTCCAGCAACGCGACAGTTATGAGGCGCACATAGCCTTGAAACACCAGAGAGCACAAGTCCAGAGCAAGGCCCTGGAGGCAGCAGTGCATGGCAGGCAAAACACGGGATGCGGTAACTGTGACTGGGTCCCTCGAGGTCCACACACACGCAAGGCGCACTATTTTGTGTTATATAAGAAGAAGTCATTACCGCCCACGGGAACCGTTAGGTCTAGTTTAAAAGTACTGAGTGCTGTTTCTACGAAAGATGATTTTTTCAAGTGGGATATTTCTTAATCAGGCTCTCCTATCTCGCTACGAGACTTGTTTGCTCGTAGATCATTAATTACACCAGAACAAAGAACCCTTGTGACAAAATAGTGCAGCCTGGTTAATATTGCAAGTTAATCAATATCGAAGTAAGTCAACTGTTTATGGAGTTTCAGATACATAATGATATTTGAACGAGACAAGAAATTTTACCTGGGCAATTTAGGGTAAAGCCGATAAGAAAAGCGGTAACAGCGCTTCAAGGAAGTGCATGTAATATATGTTATATAAAAGGAGGGCTATGCACTGAGAACGGATGTGCATACAAGAATCGTGTCAGGGGAATATGTTTGCGGAAATTAAACGAAGTCCATGCACGGAAGCACAATGAGTGCCGGTTATACGAGTGGCACTTGAGCCGAAACTGAGTGCTGCCCTCTCTTACAATCAACAAGAAAGATCGATATCGTTAGAAAAATACCAATGGACAGTTAGGACAAGAGAATAGAGGATGGACAAACATAAGGAACATGGATGAACATGTTCCCCGAACATCAATTCCATTTGATACAACCATCTACAGTTACATAATACATGACAGTATACCGGCAATTGTGCATGTCAATTGAATTTCCTCCACTACCGGTACCTATCAAGGTTACACTGAGTTCACTGAGTGTTCAGACCGGAGCACAACAATAGTAAAAACTTCCCAGCGCTCGTGACCACACGCGTGAGCACTTACAGCAGAGCAACATTAGCAGCAAGTCGTCCGTTGTTTATTGGCGTCTTGAGAAACGTGTGGCGGCATAATTGCCTTGCGTGATTAATCTGCTGGCCTTGAATTTGCAAGCAATCAAAGTTCGCGCGTCATAAGACGTGGGAACTCTATCGCATTAATTCCGTCTGTAGGTACCGTATAGTACTTTGTTATAGCTATTAACGTCGTTATATGTGCGCGTCCAAAGGAGAGCGAAGTCCACATACGAAACCGATCGCCAAAAATATACTCCATTTTACAGAAATTCTCTCTATAGTAAAGTGGGGTAAAAAAAAATTGATAACCGACATTAGGGGTAAACAATGGACATCCTCTCTTGCAGTAAAAATCCTAGTTCATTTTTTACCCCTAATGTGGGTTATCCATTATTTACCCCACTTACATTATTGCTTAAGGTCACAACTGTTCAGCGATGCAGATTTGACAGTAATCGATAGGCTGCCTCACCAACGTCTACAATTGAGCCTGTAACAATCATTGCACCGCAACTATCAGGAACGCCATCGTTTTACCAATTGCTGTATTTAGTGTCCTGAGAGAACTGACTCCCGTTTCAGCTCAATAGAGTAAGCAAAATGGAAGGGTTAACTAACAGTAGCTGCATGTTTAGACAAACAGCTAACACGAAACTTTTGGGCCATTATTCAATATCCGATACCGCCCAGATAGCTAGTAAATGCGTAGGTACTCTTTTCGGACAGGGACAGGGAGACTTCAGACTCGCCTAAACAGCTAAGAAAAGAAGGGGAGACTTCAACGCTTTCCAAGCAGCGATCCAGGTCCCGTGCCTCGAGACGTGTTAAATCAGATCATTTTGACCCACTTTACGCCACGCAACTTTGGACAAAAACCTTGATACGTTTTTTCACCTCTTCAGGCAAAACAAGTTCAATTTTCAGGAAATAATTTCGAAATATTTATATAGCTAACAATTGATACGTAATCCCCCTCATTCCTGGGTTTAGAGTTAATTCGGTGAGATTGACATTTACCTACAAAAAATAACGTACGATCGAGGCTGTCAGCCATTCTTGGGGATTCATTTCCCAGAAAAAGCAGTTGTCGACCTACATGCACAGTGTTCGACACAGTATACCTAATTTATATTCATCTAAAGCGTGTGCAAAAAATATGACAAATATTGCTAAGCCAAAAAAGCGATGCTAGCAGAAGATGCAAATAGAGCACGTAATTACTTACATATAGTAGGTACATTTTTTTAAACAAAAAAAAAAATCGGTGCTGTGGACAGTCTTTCTTTGACACTAAACTTTGAATGTTTTCCCCATAAAAAGTGTGATTCTGATATTTTAAAATCATGCAGGATGGCTAAGATTAGGGAGTCATTTCTAGCAGCGAGCTCCATACTTTCCAATGATGAGAGGACTTTTTTCTCAACACTCGTTCACATATGAAGTCCAAATATAGAAAGCGGATTTTGAACCAAAAGCAACTACTTCAACAGCTAATACGATACAAAAAGAATATACCTACCGTGCGCTATACATAGACAAAGTTAACCGTATACCCACGGTAGTTACGGACATTGCTCACTGCACAGTTGTACCGAGGTACCGTACCCGGGATCGATTGCAACAACAGGCGCAGTCCGCGCATTTGCTTGTGCGCATAGCTACGGTGCGGGTACCTGCCCTAGGGTAGAGGGGTGGCTGGTCGTTGAACCTTCCGTTTCGGCGCCATAGTTCTTAGCGACCAGTCGTCGGCTACAGCTGCACTTACTCCTTTGGAACCAGTTGGTCTATGTCTGCCGCACGAACCAGTGCGAGTGGATTTTCCAATGGAGTGTGCAGTCGAAGTTCACTCTACCTTTACTCAAAATTAACGTGGAAAAGCAATAAATTCGCCAAGAACCGAAGGGTATACATGACCGCATGCACATGCACTGATAGGCATAGATTTACTACATTAGTCAGGGCGTCAACAAGAAAGATCCCAACAACAGTAGATGAAGTCCTCTTGATTGTCCATACATAGCTACATCCATTTCCAGAGAATATGCCGGTTGAAACAACCAACATATGTATTATGTCAACAAGAAGAAAAGCCGCCAATTGCTTACATCAACCAAGCCATTGTCTGTGTGTACAGTGTAAATAAATTATAAACGTGGGAGGGTAATCAGGGGCAGTGCAAATCGTTAGCTTACCAGCTGAAAGTTTTTTGCTCGATTAAAAAGTCTTAGAAAAACGTCAGGAATAAAAGGCTATCATTTCAGCAGTCGCACAATTTTATTATTCGAACATATACAAGGTGTAATGTCAGGAATAAAAGGTAGGTAGTCATTATAGCAGTTGCACAATTTTATTACTCGAGTTAAGTTCGAATGTAGAGAGAGAGAGCAAAGAACACAAAGCTATCGCAGAAAATAGTAGAGTATAGGGCAGTTTCTGTCTATAACTCGAATCACGTCGTCCCAATCGTGGACCATCTTATCAAATGTAGGCTAATATGTACGTATTTACATAGCTAGCCGAACAATTCTAAACACCGCAACTCAATATTTCTAGAATGTTCACAGTGACATATGACGAAAATACTCAGGACAATATTGCTCACAAGGCTGTAGTATTGATCGTGCCTTGCAGCGAGAAAATTTTGATGCGTTTATTACACTTCATGCACCGACTTAGTTGTTTTTGAACGAAATTGAAAATTTCTCATCAGAGCAATTCTTTGAGGAGTCAGCCTCATTGATTTCTTCTCCTCTCTTACAAAGAATCCTTCACTCTTTGTTCACAAAATATGAGCTGATGAATGGGACCCAATGAAATCTCAGCACATGACAGCTTTGCCGTGTGTGCGAGCGCTCCATATACGATGATCACAATAGGCAGACGTTCATAGATAAATGTAGGCAAGTTTTAAGGAAGGTGGGAGAGCACAGCCGCTGTAGACGAGTCTTGAATCATTATTTGCCCTTTCTCGCTAGAATTAACCGTCGTTCGTTAAGAATAGCAACATCTGCATCATCCACAAATGCGTACAATATGAGAGCAAAACACTTGACGAAGCGCAAGACACCATTTGGCTACATTATAATATAGTACTATTGGTACACAGCTGATTTTCAACGAGGATGATTAACCCTTGCCCAAGCTGTGTAATTTTGATACAGGCTAAGGGTCCTTTGTCCTAGTGTACTCCTCTAAGATAAAAATAGCCTCCGTTACGAGGTAGCACCAGCTGAATAGGTACGGTACCTAGCTACCTACAATAATAAATAGCAAGAACTATAAGGCCGAAGTAAGGAGAGAGAGATACAGTAAGCAGCCCACTTTCAGCACCACAACGAGTACAGCACTATAACAGCAGGCCACTGCGGTGCCCTGGCTGGCTGCCAGGGAGAGTCCCAAGCACAAACATCTCAGGACTTTGGACTGCTCGCCTTCCTATTCCAGCCGCGACCTTGAAGGAAGATAAGCACAAAAAATCAATTGGACAGCTGCGCTGTACCAGCAGCACCACCGTGCTGGTAATCTGCTTTAGACTAGAACTGGAGTCACCGTGCTGGTTATCTGCTTTAGACTAGAACTGGAGTCACCGTGCTGGTTATCTGCTTTAGACTAGAACTGGAGTTAAATAAGTACCGGAGCGTGCTTGAAAATGCATTAACCGGAGTTTTCGTGTAGGCTAGAGCAGGAGCTGAAATGAAAATACGTACGAGAAAATACATTTAAAATACGGCGACACAATATCTTTGACCGAAGGCACGATGGAATAATTACCAGCGTTACTTGGGTATAGAGTGAAGTGAAAGCAAATCATAAAATCATTCTTCAGAATATCCATGGGCACAGTTAGGCTTGCAAGCATGAGACCCAAACTAAATGGAGACCATGCCCAATTATGCACACTGCTAAGAAAGAATTTTAATGAAAATATAGGGCTATATAATGCAGCACGACAAGTGTCGAAGCGGTTCCTAATTAGGTAAATAGAAGCAATACCGTACACAGACTTCGCACGACCACCCCAGGGACCATTTGAAGGCACTTCAAACAGTGCTATTACTTCATAAATTGATCTTTAGAGCAATAATAACAAGGATACGGCAGTACTATGCGCTGTAGACTCCCGCTACGTAGGTACCGCAGTATATGGTGTGTTGTTTACTTATGCCGTCATAAAATTAAATTAACATTGCATGCCTGGAAACCGCGACTAAAGCGTTAATAAACAAGCAAATATTAGCCAGAAACCGACAAAAGGGTTGCACAAGACTCCAAGGCAAGTATTGCTCGTTGGAGCACGGGAAAACGTGCACAATTTAGAACAACACTTTTCTCAGGATGCCCAAATTCCAGAAACAAACCAGTTAGTATCTACTAGTGATCACAAATATGTACAATCAACGGAAAGCTGACTTACAAAGTCTGGCAGTCGGTAGCTAATATGAAGATGTAGGTAGGTACCTACCGTATATGTACTGTGTTAAGTTATAAGTGAAGGTCAATGTCATCGCCTCAACAATCGCCCTTTCAAAACAAAAATGCAGCACAGAAAATGAGGAACAGTACCACTTTAGTCACATATCAGTGCATACTGTAGCCTATACAGCAATTCATTGCTGGTGCACCAGCACCCTAGCTAGAAATAAAACTTAGACAAAACAACTGACATTTATTAAATGATCTCTCCTGTAGAACTCGATAGTACTAAGCCGAAAACTTTTGGACAATGAACAGTGGAATAGTCAATGCAGTATAGCCTTCGTCAAAAGTTAGTAAACTTCTTAAGTATATGCGAAGGAGTATGAGAGTATATACAGAAATAAGAGAATAAGAGAAACAAGGGCGTAGGCAGTTGCGTTTGCACGAGCACGACTGAAAATGTGAAGAAGGTGTCTCTGATTGTGGCGGTTATTCAAAAGTTTAGGTCTCTGTTTCCACAACAAAGGCGAAGATAGAGGAAGATAGAAGAGACATACAGTTTGACGATAAACATCTGGAACCCATGCACGAGGGTGTTCCCACACAGGATCAACGCGCGTGGGAGTAGTAAGTCGGAAAGAAAGAGGAAGAGCAGAAGAAAGTAAGATGAGTAGAAGTATGAAATCGGAAGGAAGCACAGTGGGCACCAAAGACAGACGTTTCGAAAGCCTAGCTATAATGGCTAAGGTAACCTACAAAGTCCCCCTGGGGGCGCTGCTCCCCATAACATAGGATGGGCGAACCTAACCGTATAGGCCTAGCTATGGCCCATCCTATGCCCGCCCCCTGAGGGGATGTGTCTCTATTACAAGGAATTACCGAACACTGAACTTATCTACCATAATTCTTTATTACTAATTTTCATTTTAGCCTCAACATCCCAATATACTCGCATAGCCTAACCACGGAACACTATGATAGAAGTCATTTAATATTTAATCCTTTGCCAAACAAGTCACAATAAACAGTCACTGCTGCAGGTACGAGTGCGTACTTTAGCCGCTCGGTAAAGGGTTAATGTAACATCCCTATAGTCAGTGATGACAACTGTAGGGAAGTCCATTTTTTTTGTTGTGCCCACAAGAATAATCACTCAAACATGCCTTTTTCAAAAGACAAGGATACACAGTTTCATCTGCACTTGTCAATATCAAATTCTAGCAAAAACTGAGTTTCATCGATATCGATAATAACAAAGAGTAGCACGGTATATCATAGTCAGGGTCTAAGTACCGTACTGCACATGCTCAGAGAAGAAGAGGGTCACTGGGTACCGTACTACGCATCCGCACATCGACCAGAGCACAATTTTTTCGGGTCACGTCATTAGACTACGATAAATATTTTCAGGATATAATTACGCGTAGTTTTGGCAGATAAATCGATTTTTCCCAGAATTGCTTCAATAATCAAAGCAATATCGTTCTAGCAGGTAACTGCAATGGCACTCACTAATTACGTAGGGTATAAAATATACGGGTAAATCACTGGGTTAAGAAACTTGTGCGTAATTAATATCGCTTAGGAATGTAGCTGGTATATTCCGGACAGTCAAAGCGGTCCGGCAAGTGCAAGGAAAACGGAGTAGGGGCGCAGGCACAATCCGCGTATTTTCCAGAAGTCTTTGGATGGGCTGGCACTGGTACGACACTCTATCCGCCCACCGTGAACACAACACCAAGACTGACCCGCAGGAGGGATTCCTGCCGCACACGGCACGAGGGGGGAGACGGACGGGAGGTACGTAGGTATTAGTGACCTCTAAGTCCAGGGACGCAGTTTGATCTTCTAGAAGTTTGAAAAAAATCGTATCAAAAACTGGGCCCAGGTTAAGTACAAAAACTGGTTAAGCTCATCGAACAACTGCGTTAAAATCAAGGTGGCAATATACGGTGAAGTAAAAAGCAGTGTTTGGGTAGAGTTAAATATGAAAATAAACTCCTGATCCAAAGTTTAAGACCACTTGCAAATGTAAAAAAAAAACGTTTTACTAATTACGTATAAATAAACTCCTTCGACTAGCGTTCAATAATCCCCAGAGGTAAAAGGTGAGAAAGACAAAAAATACCTGCTGAAACAACTAAGAAATGTACATTTTTGTCAAATAACGAGTTTTCAGTTGATCAAAATTATAAGAGCAGGGTAGTAAGTAAAGCCCGGATTTATTGCAGTTTCCGGTGTTAGTGCAACAAGTGCAATAACTACAATGAGAGCTAAAAATGCAATACATTAGGCCGTGTTCACATGCCCTTCATTGTAACGCGTTCACTCAAACTGATTGACGCGGCGCGTTGATTTGAGAGAAGCAGCTGCTGCAAATGCGGTAGACTGAAGAATGCCTCTAGTTTTTGAACGCGCTGCGTCATTCAAGTCAGTAAACAGAAATTATACATGCTAAATGTATCCCCTGCAGCGTTCAAAAATCATGGACAACTCAATTTTTTTTTATCTTCACTTCAATGATCAGAATCACTGTACAGTACTCCCGTATAAGAAGAAAACTAGAAAACCTGAAAATGTTATAAGAACACGCACGCCATCTTTGATCTGGTAGTCCAACTGGAAGCTTCGGGTTGAGTTCTCTTATGTCGGTTTATCAGGCTATAACAATTTCTTAAATAGGCTATTCCTATCAAAATTAGTCTATAAGATATAGGATACGAATGTAACTTCAAAAAGACGCAAATTATAAGCGAAAATGTAAAGAAAAGATATCATCAGTGAACGCACAGCGTCATTCATATGAATGAAACACACTTCAAAATGTAGACAGAAAAAAGTACACGCCTAGATCGTGTTGTTTCGTGATTTAACGCGTTACGATGAGGGACGTGTGAACTCATGACACTTATTATCACTGCCACGTGTCACAACATTTCAAACGTCATGACAATTGGTTTCCTCGTCAATTATTGTTCCATATATTTGTCGGGGTAAAAATATAATTGAGCTAACAAAATTTGACTATTAAATTTTTATAAGCTCTTCTGTTCCGGGTAAACATCAATGGAACAGGGAAAGCGGGATATTTGCCAGAATCAGTCTCGCCATTCAGAAGAATTGTCAATTAGCACAAGCGCAATGCATACCTACTGATAATTGGTATTTGGAACTGATATAGGTGTCCATTGATCCACTGACCTGCTATTCTCGTTTGCTATCTGACTTTTTTTGGTCCGTTCAATTTTTTGCTGTATTTGCCTTTTCTTTCTTTCCTATTTCTTTCACTCCTATTGCTTAGGTGCAATAAGTGCAATTTTTAGGTGCAGTAAGAGCAATTTTTAGGTGCAATAGGAGCAATTTTTAGGCGCTATAACTGCAATGTTTTAAGCGCAATGAATCCGGGCTTTATAATAAGTATAGAGTTCTAAGGTAATTTCCGGCATTTCGGATCAGTTACAGGCCTTTGCTGGTATTGTGAAGGTGTCACTATGCCCCAAGCAAACTCTCCGAATTAGATAGTGGTCGAATTGGTGAACTGCATAAGTAAGGTTTGTCGCAGCGTGCAATCGCAGCTGAGATTCACCGCAGTAAAACTGTGATTTGCAACTTCCTAGAGTACCCTGAGAGTTATGGATCAGTAAAATCTAGTGGTAGACCGACTAAAATATTCCTTGCATTGAGTAGAATTAAACGGGTTGCTTCTCAAGACAGAGGACGGTTTTCTAGGCAAATCAAGGCACTCAGAGATGCTGATTACCATTAGGCGACACCTACGACAAAGGGACATGAAGAACAAAAAGCGTCTGAAAGGTCCTCGGTTGTTTCCGCGTCACAAAGTGGCCCGTTTACAATTAGCTCGAGAACACCAATCATAGGAAATTGAAATGAGGTCAAAGTTTTGATTTCTAACAAAAAAAAGTTTAATCTGGATGATCCTTGTGGCTTGACAAAGATATGCCTCCTGATATGTTTTCCAGCGTCACTGCGATGGAGGCTCCGTTACGGGGTGCCTTTTCCTACTGGGGAGCAATGAAGCTTCAGGAGGTGCAGTGTCCAACGGCTGCTGATTGTCGGCATGTTACAAACACCATCTTTGTCGACGGACGGCTCTCGTTTGTATGTTGATGAATGGGTTTTCCAACAGGATAATGCAGCAGTCCACACGTACTGCCCGCCAGACTATGACCCTCGTTCAAAACAATGGGGCCCCTCTTTTACGTCATCCAGCATGTTCGCCAGACTTAGCTAAGCCCAACAGAAAATCTTTGGGGATGGATGGCGAGAGATGTTTACAGAAATGGTCAACAATATGTAACAGAAGACGAATTTTGTGATGCCATCTTTAGGAGCAGGGAAAATATTCTTCCAACCCTCATTTCTAGTCCCTATGCCACAAAGAATATTTCAGGTTATCAACAAGAATGGAGGCAGTACTCATTACTAAGTTCAAACTTTGCTCACCTCAGCATGTGCATCCTTGTCGAAAGGTTACCTACGAATGCTGTTTGTGGTCTTAAAATTTTGATCAACTGAAAAACTCATTATCTGACATAAATGTACAGTCATTAATAAAATTTTACAGCAAGTTTTTTCGTCTCTCACCTTTTAGCTTTAGGAATTACTGATCCCTAGTCTAAGACGTTTGCTTACTTATCAAACTTTTTTTTTTACTTTTCAAGCTGTCTTACACTTTTAATCAGGAGTTTCTATACGTGGAAGCGCATCAAAAGACGAACTGTTACGAGACAGCAATGCTGCAAGTGGAGCATGCGGCACATGGAGACGAGCCACGACGCAGTGGCGCAACACACTCGTCACAAAGAACAGGTCGCACAAGTGGCCACTTTCTTTGCAACACGGGCAGCAGGCTCTCCCATGGACAGGTGCCAGTCACGACACTAGAGGCAATTTCTGTTCCCAGGAGGCAGACACTCCGCTGTACGCTGGCAGCAACTGAGGAACAGCACACTGCCATAAATTGGGCCACTGACTGCACCATAGTAAGCTGCAGTCCATGGCTGTGCATACAATTTCGAGAACATGAGGGGCAGAAAAAACTATCATCACTATTGTAACTAGCTGTACCCGTGAAAATTTCACGGTCTGGCGGGCGTTTCAGGCTGGATCCCCGGAAATTCTACAGTAATTAACAAATATTATCAAGTTTTAGAGTATACTAAACTGTCCGTGACCCGTTGGATCGTTACCACCTTTACTCCCTTGTGCAAAAGTCAAGTGTTATTTAGCTGGTCATAGAGAACGCGCTATTTGTCCCCGTTCACTCCTGCTCGTAGCGGTCACCTCCACAAGCTTCTTTGCTCTGAAAAGTATATTCAACTCTCTGCCAGAGTAGTGTATAAGGCTGCGAGATAGCCGTTTTTGAGGGTAACCTACCCTCGCGCGTGAGCTTCCGGTTTATAACGGCCAATGCACTACCGGTTTTGCGGAGGTCAGGAGGGAGGGGGGGGCGCAAACCGGAAGTGGGCGGGGCCTGGGGAACCGGAAGGGGCGGCGCGAGGGAAACCTACCCTCAAAAACGGCTATTTCGCAGCCTTATACACTACTTGCCTGTGCTCAAGGGAAATATATATGCGACGCAGTCCAATCGTATTCCCCTATCACCTTTAAATTTAACGCGCACGTTCATGCAGCTCAGTTCAAATCCATCATCCATATCATGGGCAACCGAATTATATGTAGAATTTCCTGCTATGAAGAGCGTAACACAGGGAGGTAGGACAACGCTATTAATAATAGATGATGTAAAGTATAAAAGTATATTAGGTATAGTTTTGGAGCTTCATTCTATAACATTTAGCTTTAACATCCGTACGTGATTGGCAAAATAAACCAAAACTTTAATTTTCATCATCTTTCTAGCTTAGGCTCCTTTTCTTTCATTCGTGGCCAGATCTCCCTACCATCCCAGGAAAAAAAAATTAAAAATGAAACATGCAGTACGTCAAGCAGAAGAACTCAAACCCGGAGTAACCAACACAAAAAGAGCACACAAGACGATTACTCGGAGTGGAGGAATGAAGAAAACCTAAAGCATAATAGCAATAGGAGACATAATATTATCATGAGAATCTAACCGAGGCTATGCTGCTGCTGCTGCTCTCTCTTTGGTCGCTAACTGCGGTACCATAGAAGACACCCAGCAGAGTGACTCCACACACGTGGGGTGACGTAAAGAACGTCACCTGGACCTCTTCCGAAGACCCACAAGGTACACAAGGTACGTAGGTAGGTAGGTACCTAAGAGGCAGCAACATCCACTGTACACCCCTTCGATGCTGGGTAATACACGATCAACTTGCTCCGCATGTAATCCGCTCTTGATCGTGCTTGCGTGCATTCAAGATCGTCTCTTGGGCATGGACTCTTCACCCCCCCTTTCTCTCTCTTTTCTCCTGTCCTTTATATCCTACTAACATAAAGGCAATAGCTCATAGAGTGCCGGGGCATATGTTCCGGTGTCTCTTTGGGAATGGGCCCATTGGTTCGCCTACTGCCGCCTATCTAATCTCTAATCTAATCTAACTTTGAGCGATGCTGGATAATGCACGCTCAACTGATGAGTGAATATTCAGCTCGCACGTCGCCCGATACACAGTACAAGTCGGTAGCATAGGTACAGTAACATGGACACGCAAGCTGAGCGTGCGATTGCATGGTGCGGTACCGGAATCAGAGGTGACCGTGGAAGGATCTTGCACGGTTCCAACTCGTGGATGAACAACGTCGCGGGTGTTACCTTCAGATCAAAAACAGGCCGGCAAGAGAGATCCATTGAACTCACAGGTGTATAGGCGCGCAGTCGTGCCAGGCTCTAACATTCTATACTGGTGCAGCTGAGGCAGTTCAAATAATATTGTGAAATATTTCCCAATTATTTATTAAATAGAGTAGTTTAAGCGTCCGTTTCCACAACAAAGGTGATCTCACAGAGGAAGAAAGATGGGACATGTATAGGATATCGATAGATACGTGAAACACATGCACGAGGGTGTTCCCATATAGAATCAACGCACATGGGGACAACAAGTCGGGAAAGAAGAGGAAGAACAGAACAAAGTTTAATCAGTAGGAGTATGAAAATTGAAGGAAGCAAAGTGGGCGCGAATGACAGACGTCCCGAATGTCTAGTTAAATGGCAAAGGTCACCTACACATTCCCCTTGGAGTAGCTGCTCCCCCATAGCATACGATGGGCGAACCTAACTAAATTCCTGTATAGCGTATCCCAGATAGGAATCTATAGGCGATTATCAGATATTATCCGATGCTGCACCTATTGACATAGGATAATTAGATATTAATTATCTCCGCCAAGGAGGTTATGTTTTCGTCGGCTTAGTCTGTTGGTCTGTTATTCTGTCTGTCTGTCACCAAGATAACTCAAAGTTAAGGACGGATATTGATGAAAGTTGCAGGGGTTGTTAGGTATGTTAGGAGGAACAAATGATTAACTTTGGTGAAGATCTGTCCACCCGTTTGTTTGTTTGTTTGTCTCCCTCATTTTGCTCAATACCAAAACTCAAAAAGTTATGAATGGATTTTGATGAAATTTACATGATTTGTTTGGTATATAACGAAAAGTAAAGGACCAAATTTTTGGAGTGATCGGTTGGTTCATTCGTTAGTTTGTCACTGTTTTTAATTTTATGTTTGTTAGCACAATAACTCAAAAAATTATGAATGGATCTTTATGAAATTCATAGAAGTTGTTAGTAACGTTAAAAGACATAGATGATTAAATTTTGGTGCAGATCGGTTGGTTCGTTTGTATGTTTGACTCATCTTTGTCATAATGTTTGTTATCAGCATAACTCAAAAAGTTATGAACGGATCTTCACAATAATTGCACAAACTTGTAATACTATCAAAGGGCACAAATGATTAGATTTGAGAGTTGATACAAAGAAGAACACGGTTTCAGAGACAAATTGAATTCTTTGTTACCGTTGCCTCGCTTGGCGGAGGTAGGTGTGCGCTGTCGGAGTGCTCGTTTCCACTGCAGACAGCAGCTGTTATACCTAGGCGTGAGTTGTACTTATAGTCAGACAAAGAATGGCGTCAAGCGTTATGATATTCCTTGAGTAGGCATGCCTTTCTTTACAAAGCGCGTTGAGCGCGCCATTCATTGTCCAGTATTTTCTCTTACCTACTAAAGAAGGCAAGTTCAACACTACCGTCTATTGACGCCGTCGGAGCCCATTGCATCAGCGCATGTTTTGTTGTTCTCTCGTCAACGACAGAAAAGCGCGCAGATTTATGGGTTCTAGCTCACCACAAATTTGATACCAGATAACTTAAGCTTCTCTTGTGACACTATAGAGGAGGCAACAGCAACAGCATCGGCAGCTAACACTACACCGTTAGCCTACTCTTCGGGTCAACTAACTCACTCGTGTTTACAAGGACGCAACAAAACCTTTGAATACTTAGCACCTTCTGCGTACAGGGAACGCAACACGAAAGGGTGAACTCACTCTTTGCAATCCAAAAATTTCAGGCTTTCAGCATCCACTCTTAATAAAAAATAGGCCTATTGGCATATAGGCTATACCGCATAACCGACGCCTATATAAGCATGAACTGCTCTCTGAGAATGGGCCTTTTGCTCCATCTATCGTCCACTGAGGGTCTAATCTAATCTGTACGACTAAAAATAAATCTGAAAACGACTTCCTCATGAAAGAGGAAAAGAAACGCATTATAGAACTACGTGCAGCTCACAAATAGGTTTAATTTTTTTAATTTTTAACAACGTAGTAGAGCTTAAGTACAGAAATAGTTTCACATATGCACACATGCCTCCAAAGGTAGACATCATAGCTATGTACAAGGAGATTAGATATGATCACTTCCATGATGCTATCCCTATATATACGAAAGCGTTTTTCAGTCTCATGGTAACTGGTTAAGTATAAGTATGGGGTCAACGGGTCCATTTTTACCATCACAGTACCTATCGTAAGTACAGAATATTCAATTACCTAGGTAGGCTACTGGTAGTAGCCTAACGGCGGTCAACTTCAGTCTGTGGGCAGCTAAAAATATCAGGATTATAACTCTACACGTAGCTAGTGTACTGGCCGAAACTACACAGAAAGTGAATCTGGAAGCAAATGTAACACAAAACAGGGAAAATTAAAACAAAAACTGTGTCTACAGTAGTTCCCAAGTCCCGACCTTGCCCAACAAGCGTCATTTACCAAACACGAACCCATGGATGATGGAGGCAGGACTACGTGATATTCTGCTCGTACCTACGTGTGCATCACGAAGGGTTCAACGCACTTCAATTGAAGGTCATCTGGTCCTTAATAATGGAATCATCTTCAGTCCAACGAACTGTAGAGTAGCTATGGGAGTGAAGAGGCGACGGTGCGCGCATCTTCGAGGGTACAGTACATACAGAGTTGCGGAGTCGGATACCCAAGACCGACACAGACTCCGACTCCGGGGAGAAGTGAGGGTCTGACTCGGGACAATTGAGTGTCCTACTCCGACTCCTGTTCTTGGGGCAAGTGAGAATCTGACTCCAACTCTTGGGATACGTAAGCATCAGCCTACCGACTCCCAAACATATTGAACTCCCACCGACTCCGACACTGCAACTTTGAATCCCTCAAAGTAGGTACAATACAACACAATACCATGCAGTGAAACACAACAAACTATAGAACAAAACATTGTGCTACTCAACAAATACAACTATCTACCTATTATTACACTGGATAACAATACATTTGCTCCTGGGGCGCTTTCAACTGATGAAAACACTTTCATCAGTTCCACTGCTCCAAATCTGAGGACAGTTTTCATCTATCATGTCCCATTTTCAAGTAATCAAGCGCGGTTTCTTGCATTTCAGCAGCTCTATTTATACGAAACGTCCACTGGCCGGCAGCCTTCAGTGAAGTTTTACCTAATGCTATTCCTACGTGAGGACAATGACGAGCATTTAGAAAACTCGACGTGCCAGCCAAGTTTCAGTTCCAGGTCTGAAATCCATTAGCGAAACATAACCTGCTTGACGGACGAAATTAGTAGCAGCTAGCCTATAGTTCTTACACTCCCAAACGAAAAAAAAAATGTTTTTGTCGCATTATCGTGTCAACACGACACGACATACCTAAATCAACACCAAAACGAGCATGCAGGTACTACGCATTTTATCTTCATAAGTTGGCCAACCTGCGAGGGACGTCACCGCACCGACGCTAAGTTTGGCGTCAGTCAAGCAAGCGACAACCGACGGCAGGCCTGTGACGTCAGAGAGCGTCCACACCTGCTCCGCCAATAGGATAACGATCAGGGGACGCCTATCCTCGGAACTTGTATACAGTGTTTTTGCAAGTGCATCTTCTGGGCTATTGCGGCCAAACCAAGGCCTGCTGCAAACAATTATTTATATGTACTTACAGTTAGGATGGATATCTAGACCTCGGTAGCAGGGTTTGGTTCCAATAGAGCCGTCAGTACAGTATAATTAAAGTTTTTAATGGGAAAACAGGATAGCCTCGCGCTCCACTCTCGATTTATTACAAATAATGGGAAAGCTAGGAACAGTAGAAGAGGGAAAGGTCATTAGGTAGATAGCTGCCATATCACTAGACCTTCAATTTGGTAAGCATATTTACCATGTAGGTGCGGCGGTTAATTAATTAGAGGGGAACGCAGTCGATCGAACAAACACATTTCAGCTGCAGAGAGGGAGAAATCTGCTCGCCGGTGCAGATTGGTTGGCTGTTACTTTCAGCCAACCAAATATAAAAGCTCGGTCCAGGCTGTCGAAGCGAGCCAGAGACGAGAGCAGCCCGTGCCGTCCCATTATCTGTATGTGTGCCTCAAGCCTTTCGGACGGAGGACTATATGATGGCCCAGGTCGAATTCACGACAGCAGTAACGCCGATCCCAAGTTGAGTGTCGAATGTGTATTTATAGTCAAGAGAGTGGGGTTAATAAAATTCCTAGGGAATATATAGAAGGCGGTAGGAGTATTAGTGTAGGCACATTTGTAAGGAAAACAAGCGTCGTGTATTTTTTTTTTTTTT
>LQNS02276481.1:11699877-11715894 GCA_001587735.2 Parhyale hawaiensis | reverse complement strand
TTCTTATCCTTCGGATCGTAATAAATTCTTAGCATATTATTAGGTATCCCAATACCTCTTTTGTGTTAAAATTTCAGCGTTGAACCTTTTACAGTTTTTGAGATATGAAATTTTTTATTTTTGTCCCTGAATTATGCTCGCAACTGTATATCAGTTCACTTAGCAAAGGTCAGTGTATTTTTTGATGATTCATCTAACTTGTACTGCATTGGAGCTCATAAAGTTGGGCCCTGTTCGGTTACGTAAACAGACGAGGCACCGCATTAGCACTGTGTGTAATATGAACGTATGGCAGGTTAGCCTAAGCACTAACGGGAACCTGCCTTAATTTGGAATCGCCTCAAAAGCAGTCAAGTGCTGAACAATGAAAAATTTTTTCATTTCCAAAAGTTGACTGGCGTGGATGGCGACGAACTCATAGTCGATCCAAGTCTCTGTAGTTTTGTACTGAAAATGTTCAAATTAGCATGGCGACGCATCACACTGATGCCTCTTGTCAGCAATGGTCTCAAGTGTGAACTACATGACATCGAGGAAGCCTGTTGCTCAATAAAAATATTACCTTAGTGTTTGCTCTGTGCTAATAGCTGAAATATGTTTGATACACAATAATATGAAATATGTCTCATGCACGGAGAACTTCATGTAGCTACATGATATGACTTACGAGAATCGAATTAGAGGAAACAAATTGGAAAAAATGAGAGGCAAAGTGAAAGTAATTCACAAGTTTGTGACAAAGATATAACTAATTCCGACTTCAGCGTCGTCTTCGAGCCCCGGCAAATTTATAGTAACCTCAGCCTCACCAAGAAAGTTATAGACCCGACCCCGGCCTCGGTCAAATTTCAGCCGCGGTCGGTCCATAACGATACATCAACACCTGGTGTTTATCACCGTATACGGTACAGTCGTTTTCAGCGACATATTTTGTAGACTAAATTCTTCAAGAAGCTATTGCAATTACGTGTAAATCTTAGGCAGAACCTGCCCGCCATCTGTCACTTTAATATATATATAATATTACAGCGTGTACGGTTCATTTACATACTTTCTGAAGTACAGTCGCTCAGCTTTCCCACTCCACACGTCATATGGCGCGGGCGAAATGAGGGCATCCGGTTGTCTGCCGACCGGTTTATAGGAACTCGTCTGCCAGCACTATCCATTATTATTTCTACATTACTAGTTTTACCACGAGGGGTTTTCCTTACAATAATAGTTAATTAGACTCCTAGTTTTATGAAGAGCACTGTCCATTAACATTACTATCGCTATTTTTAATTTTCCACATCTGACAACCAATAGCAACTATCCATGTTTATTATATTCTAGGTTAACTAAAAGCACACCGCCCACTATTATTACCTTATAATAATACTACTAGTTTTACCACAAGCGTAACCCAGTCTTTCCTTGACTTTATTCCGTTGTTTGTCAGTGTAGTGTGTCCAAAACTGGTGACAGAATTTCATGGTTAGTGCATGACAGCTCCTTCAAGAGTGAAGATTCTCCAGCTCTATCAGGATAAACGAACCTGCTTCAATTAAATGGTAATTCTACGAGGAAGCTAAATTTATTTGGTTTTTAAAGGGCAGGATTACATTAAAAGCAGACTCGAAACATTTTATACATTACCGTTTTAATTCTCTCAGCGAACATTAGCCAAAAGTAAGTCCTGTCGTCGGTGCCCTACAGAGAGTCCAACTGCCATGTGAAACTACATAACCATAGACCTGCCTCGCATTGTAGCTACCTACTTAGAATTTTGTGCCGAAAACCCCATAATTGTTGAGATTGACTCGGCAAAGAACGATAAAATGGTAATTTTTGCCTCTGCTATTGATAGGCAACAGCTTAAAGCTTTCATTTCCACAACGTCAATATTTTTTTTTTCGTCCGTCAGGTTAGCGCATTGAGTAGTCAGCGATGAAGAAGGCCTACTGAACGAACAGGCTACCACGAGCACATTCAAAGCCAGGAGCATATAAGAGCGGCAAGGCCGGTAGCAGCAGACTGCGCAAGTGAGAGTATCGTACACAAAAAACTGTGGGAATCATTTCCTCTGAAGCAAGAGAGCACGAGTAGTTCCGGCAGCGCTCGGTTCACCTTCACTCTTCGGAAAACTACACTAATAGGGCTGAACCCCTACCCGCTGACTCGCACGTGTGTGGTTGTCACAGCAGTAAGACGTTCTGAACTACGGACTACTCGCACGCGCTCGTAAATGCAGAAAGTAGGTACCAATAAAAAGGCAACTATCGTACAAACTTCAATGCGTCTACAAATTGAGGTGTAACTCTTAAAACAATAACAAAGGCTAGAAATGCGGCTCAAAGGTAGCTTGCAGCAGAAAGTTTGTACCAGCTGAACATAGCTATGGATAACAATGGAGCCAATGGAATGCTGACCAAGACTCATCGCTGTGTGGGTGAAGTTCGCTATATATGTGCTATCGCCACTGCGTTCAACGTACGCAGATCAGAAGATATACGTGAACACGATGACACCCAGAATATAAGTTTGTGGACATGGACTCAACACCATGGGCTACGGGGTTGGCTGAAAAAAGCCCGAGTCCGGCTCCTGGGGTTAGTCATTTCCGACTGTGAATGTTTGGGTCTCGAAAATGTCACACTCCGCCTTTTTCTTAGCACAATCGGGTAATTTTCTCTGACTCCTGGGCAGGCTGTAGCCGATACCGACTGCGACTCTGTCCCTCAAAATACGCGATTCCTACAGAGTCCGAAACCCTGGTAAACATCAACCATTGAGTTCTATTGACGTCGTAAGACCAAAAGAAAGACCACTGGAAATCAAATGCAAGATGGCACGAGGCACCGCCGTTCGATCAAGACAAAACCAGTTATACACAATATGTCGGGTAATCAGAAAAGACCGGTTTGCTCCGCAGTACAAAAGCACGTTAACCCATTAACGCTCAACAGGTTCTAAGGGTGCTGTAAAGATTAATCCAAGTCGTTCTGCAAACACGCAGCCTTTTAAAACGGACTCTAATTCAACTCAGCATACTTTTCTAATTAACACAGGAAGTAATTCTAGAAACGCGCAGTTTGAAGACAGACCCCCATTCATCTCGGCATTTTGTTTTTAAATAAGTCGTTCTAAAACACACACCATTTGAAATTCACAATTAGTTTGTCAGCTATAATGGTACAATGCAACTATAGTTAAGCGAGGGAATAAGTTTTAAACATCTGTTATTAACAAATGGTAGCTACCTACATGATGGACCGCATTCTTCCCTCGTTTTTGAGACTGCAATTCAAGTGAAAAAAAAAAGCCTTTCAAGGTTAGCACTTCCACTGGGCCCTTCTACGAAAGTTAATTAGCTGTAGCTTATCCCGATTTTTACCATGGGCGTTGCATTTGCCACTTTGGATCGCGTTTCAGATATTAATTGCGAAACGATAACACTTGAGACAGCCTCAAACTCAGTCCTGCTCAGAAGAGACATCACCAAAGAACCGATTTTTTTTTGCAAGTATACTGTGATGTAACGATTGCATCACATCACTTTATTCGCACATCGTATAAGAAACTATCTCTATCAGAAAAGAAAATTAACGACACTAAATATTAAACTAATAGTTCAGTGTTGGCTAAATAGGTACCTAATACCTATTCTCAAGATTTAACCCTTTATCGGTTTGTGACCCCTACATAGTTACCGTCCTTCATTCCAACGAAAGCCGTTTCAGCAGCCTTGTACCAAATGGATAACCGATGCTATTTGTCATATGGACCGCCCCTTTACACAGGAGTTTAGGAACCCAAATCGAGTTAATTTCATTTTTTTTTTATTTACGCTCTGCACTAACCATGCGTAGAGATGATGGGTTCAACAAATCAATGCAGGAACTCTCCAGCATATCACATTGCCTGGTTGCAAAGTATAGGTCAGATTGCTGCAGATCTGGACGAACATTCCTCAGCCATGCATGCCTCTTCGGTCTACTAATAGTTAGTTATAGTTAGGAAATTTACGCCTCCGTTCTCGAGCAGAACGATCACAGAAAAAAGAGCAAGGGGCATATAACTAGTACCTATGCCAAGAGAAACTGGGAACCCATGCACGAAGGTGTTCCCATACAGGATCAACGCACAAGGGAACAGCAAGTCGGGAAAGAAGAGGAAGAACAGAATAAAGCATGAGCAAGTAGGAGTATGAAATCGGGAAGGAAGCAAAGTGGGCACGAAAGAGAGACGTCCCGAAGGCCTAGCTAATGGCTAAGGTAACCTGCACGTGCCCTGGGGTTGCCTGGCCCCATAGCATAGAATGGACGAAACTAACCTAATCCTATGGCCCATCCTTATAAGCCCCTGAGGGGTATAGATGACTATACTTCTGGGCACTATTATGTACAAGGGTTACTGCCCATGAAAGTGCAAAATGCGAAACGTTTCAGGTTCTGGGAAGAAAAGTTTCCACGATGGTGATTACAACTTAAAGTGTTCGAACACCGCCTAAAAAATACCTCCTTGAGGATTCGAGCTTAAAATTCAAAGAAACATCTAAAATTTTTCTACTGGCGCTTTTCATGGCAGATACTGCAGTGGCGGCCAAGATTTTGAACAATCAGTGGGATAAGGCGACAGTTACTGTGCAAGCTGAAGCCGCACCCGCAGCCAAGTCATCAGAAAAGTTGTAAGGATCGTTTCGCCGTTTGAGCTCTTGTATACGGCGGCCAGAACAACGCAACTATTCAGGGTTGCCGAGTCGCCAAGGAGTCTTTGGCGGAAAAGAATACGAGCCGGTGAAAATGAGCCATTTCGTTAAGAAATATAATTCGAGGTTTTTAGGGATCCTGGGAGTCGTTCATTGGCTGAACCCAGGAGTCGGACTTGGGTCATGCGACGCCACAACCGTGCAAACATCTGTAGGCCAAATGCTGCCTGCAGAGTACGGCCTGGTCTAAACGAACACTCCACCACAGTCTGCAGCCCGCACAGTACACCTCTCCCTCCCACTCCCGATGACACTCCAGTGCCAGGGCACGGAACCACCTGCCTGTCAGCCCCATTGTTCTGTATCCGCATTTCTTCACTAAACAATTCACGGCGCCGTTCGCTAACAATCGTAGGTATTACTTGCAGTGTTGTTATAACCGAGACAGACGCACCAGCACATGCAGCAGGGTGACGTGAAGACTGATGTAAGTTGGCTGTTAAAAGTATGGAAACCAGTTAGGGAAACACTCAAGTGGAACGGCATGAAAGCTGAATGTCCGCTGACGAGTTGAACGTACGACTATATAGTGTGTCCTGAGCGTACGTTTCCTGGGGATTCACTAGTACCTAGCTACTAGTATCGAGACGAAACATGAGCCCATGCAGTCCAAGTTACTACAGGCGCGACCTTCGCAGGATGACTAGGACGCAAAGGAGTAGGCCTATGTCTTCTTACAGCAGAGACGGCCCGATATTGATGGCCAGACAAGGACCGCAACACAATGCCTGTCCTGCCGCTGTAACTACAATGCGTTATTGTATGGGCATGACTCTAGTGTAGGAGTCTCGAGCAATAGTTTTAGCTGCGTAACATCATCCAACATTGTATACCTAGCCTATATATTGATTGCCTTTCTATAACCTTCTACATAGGGACCGACCGGGGCCCCGGCCCCGGCAAACCCTAGCCTTTTCAGCCCCCCCGGTCCCAGCTGATCGAAAATTGCTAACCCCGGTTTTTTTTATATCGCCCCCGGCCCCGGTTTTTCGATACCGGCCCCGGTTTTTCGATACCGCCCCCGGCTTTTTAAACTGTGAAAACCGGGGGTTTGGCCAGGACTTTTTTGGAGGGAGGGAAAACATTTAACAAGCAATAAAACAGGTTTTCTGGAGGATGCTAATATTTTTTTGGTGTAAGCTGATTCACTATGAATTAGCTACGATTGATCAATATCATATCAACATACTGTCTTAAACTACTGCCAGTGCAAGAAACACCGGCCCTGGCTATTTGATTTTGGTCGCCCCGGTGCCCTCAGAGGTATAGGCTATTCCGGCGGGCCCTTTCCCTGCCACAATATGATTGGCCCTTACGCACGCAAGGGTCCCAAGTGCCTTCTCCGCAGGGAATGTAACAGTTGGCCGCAGTTCCTGCTGAGAAGATTAGTTTTGTAAAGTTAAGAAGTTTCTCCATATTTTCCTTCTGTTTCGCGAGGAGCATGGGTGGTGGTAAGCGACCCATCCCATAGGACTCCTATCTGCTTACGTGGGCCGTGTAGAGGGCCACGGAAGAAACCTCACCCCCCACGAGTGCTCGTTTTCTTCTAGCTTCTCTTAACGTTTTTCGTCTCCTTCCCTGCGCCGCACGGCTGAGTGATTTCGTTCGGCCGAGCCGTATGGAGTTGGAGATGTTCGCGCCTTATTTCCTGCCAGACATGGTGCGCCTGGCCAAGATTGTTCTAATAGAACTCATCTGAGTTCGACTCAACTTCTAAACTATACAGTATCATACAAAATTGGCCCGCTGTTAGCCTATATAGTAGTCATCGTATCTAATACGGCGCGAAAACCCACAATATAATAATAATTGGTCGCCCGGGCCCCGATTATAGACTTTATTTGGTCAATTTTTACTTTGGCTCACTTAATATTATGGTTTTGTGATTTTCCTGCCTTGAGTATGTTAATTGGGTCAATTTAAGACGATTTAGATGAATAACGTTGCCGTCGCGAATGCTTAGTTTTCAAAATCTATGACTTGGAAGTTCCCATTGTTTTTCTATGGCAGAAAATAACCAGCGCCGTTAAAAAAAACTTGTTAGCTTCCTAATAGGAACCTGATCAAACCTTCCTAGCCTAACCTTACCTAACCTGTATTATTTTCTTCCATAGAAAACAATGGGAACTTCAATGCCATATATCTCGAAAAGTAGGTAAGCATTTGCAACGAAAACGTTATTCATTTAAATAGTCTTGAATTGACCAAACTAATATACTAAAGCAAGAAAAAAAAACGCGTGAAGTAAAATAAAATAATACCCTTTGTTTTTAGTCACCCCGGCCCCGACTTCTTGATTTTTGGTCGCCAAGGTGCCGGCCCCGGTTTTTTGGTCGCCAAGGTTTTTCCAAAATCCGCCCCGGTCGGTCTGTACAAGTTCTACACCAGTACCGTGTAATCACGCTGCAATGTCTATCGAAAGGCCCGACGCAGCCACACGTGTTAACCTATGTACACAGGGGTTATAACTCTTAGAACTTTTTCCAAAATCAAAGACCTGCTTCATGTTTGGATGAACTTTTTTGGTACAGCTAGGCCTAATTAAAGAAACCAGACCAAATTTTCAATACAGTTAAAAAAGTCCCCGGACCGAAAGAAAAAGCATTAAATGCACATTACAGCCAATGATACGGACTACGAAACCGTGCTAAGTTATCAAAAGATCCAATTTGACCGAAAATGGATATATGATAAACTGTACTGCCATCACAATATAGCTACCGGAGTTTCAGTTTTTATTCTTGCTTTCACTTTATAAGTAAGCCATTAAAATTTAGGGAAATCTGCCTCGTTTAAAAGAAGTGATATATAGTAGCCTACAGCTTTCCCAGAATCCTGGAGTTTCAGTTTCACTGTAAAGGGCTATGTAGGCCAGGTAGGCTTCATCACTGATCCATTTATAATCAAACTGACTTGCAATGGCCAGTGTGATAATTTAGCACACTCTCGAAATTCGTATCATTGGCTGTAATGTGTAGCTACTTAATGCTTTTGGTTTTGAGGGGACTTCTTTAAAAGTGTCAAAAATGAAATTTGGTTGCTTCAATTACACCAAAAAGTTCATTCAATAATGATGGAGGCATTGGTAGATATTGAAGAAAAAGTTTAAAAAGTTATAGCTAACCCTTATGTACAAACAGTACTACCTGTCTCATGATTCCCATTATATTCACAAATACCCGTACCTCTAGGCCTATAATTTGGGAAATAGAAATAAGACCAAAGTGAATAGTAGGTATATTCGAATTAATTTATGCAGGAAAAGAAAAATCTCAGCCATAAATTATAAATCTGAAGAAACTAAGGCACGAAATAAGAAAGCTACTGGATGCAAATTATCAACATATGTAGCGAACAAAGAGCGTGGACGATCATGCTCGTCTACATAAGCAAATACAAGAGAGCAATAAAAGTCATGCTCCAATGTAAGATAATTAAGTAATGCTAGAACATAAATGTGAGCCATAGAACTAAGCATGCTATACAGCAAATCTACTGAAACTGAAACGATGATACAACAAAATTTATACCTGAATCGACTAAGGTAGAATGATAAAAATAATTCAATGTGAGCCAGAGATGTAGCTACTTCTTGATCGTTCGAACCTAGAGAAAATAACTGAATATGTGAACCAGATTCTCAGTTGTGTTATTTTGGGCTTTCACTTCACTCGTTCCCCTCACTGAATTCACTCGGGTGGCGAGCTCGTGCTGGGAAGTACCGTACCGTAGGCGGACGGTAAGAGTAAGTAGCCTACGGTACTGTATTCAGAACTGAATGCCTTCACACAGTGGGGAGCTACAAATATACAGGAGACACCACGTCAAAGCCAACCTAGGCAAAAGAAATTGAAGCAAAACAGAGATTCAGGCCAAATATATGCTGAATTTAACTAGTGTAAAAATCATAACGTATACTTTGAAGATCTTGATAAAGTGAAATTTTGCAACGAACAAAGCCGCAACATTTACCTCGCAACAAAAATAGGCAGGCACGGAATAAATTAACACGGAAATGGCGCAAAAACCAACAGAACTCGGCCGATGAACGAGCATATTTGATGAGCAAGCGCCCCAAGGTCGGGCCGGCCGCGGCAAACCCAACCCAACAGATCCACCGAGTGAGCGGAAACAGCATTATTTACCCAATAAATCCCGTCCTTAATGATCACACAAGAGCCGATTTTAGCCAAAGTTACAGTGAGGTTCATGCCAATTTTAATTTATTTGAAATTTACATTTTTCTCGGCAATTTCTAATATTAAAACATGTTTCGTATATTCAGATTATTTTATCACCGAAGATGACGGGTTGACGATAGCGTTTATGCTGAGATCATACTCCTTAGTCATCGTTTGCATTTACCGAACAAATGTAGCTATGAGAGTTCAGCGGTTGGTGAGCAGGCAGAGGAGGATGACATGCAAACTAGACTAGCGAGTGCCTAGCGAGGTACGGTGCTCGTACCAAGCTCAATAGACAAAACGGCTGAGTCGCGGATGTTTACCAACGGCACGACAAATTTAAACCGTTAAAGTAGTGGCATTAATTTAACCCTACTGGCCTATAGATAGGTAAGATTGAAACAATGGTATTTCTATAAAAAAAAAAAATTCACTCCGAGTAGCAGGGCTAGGCTAGCTGTATCATAACCAGACTATGGCACCTGGCTACAAGTGCTTTCCGTAGGAATGCAATAGGACAAAGAACCCCTGTAGCAAAATAACACAACTTGGGTAAAGCAGGTTTGTATAACTTCATTTTTACTTATGCATACTTCCGTGATGACCTCACTGCCTTGCCAGAAATAACGTCAATACGAGCGACTGTCTAGAGCAGTGGTGCCCCTAGCCACCTGCCTCGCCCCCCCCCCCCACTCTAGGTACCTAACAGTCTAAAGCTCGCAACTGGAGCAGGGGACCTAACACGACAGCAGACAGATTTAAATTTCTTATATTTCATACTAAACAATCGGACTTTCAATTGACAAACGAATATGCAGCTCGCAAGTCAAACTTTACATTCGTTAATCAATATGAGCGTGCAACTGCTTAGTACCTATGGCCCCGACCTATATAACAAAGTTATTAAACAACTATTCCCAAATCCAAGCCATTGTTTTCAGGGCTGCGCGACCCGCTGGTTGGGAAGCCTTGGTCTACAGAGCAAGCCTGTACATAACCGTAAGAACAAAAACCTCGACAGCTACGAGTAGCTATAGCTGTACAAAGATCGCAAATTTTCATGTTTCAATTATACTGCAAAAGTCATATTCCCGTAAAGCTTTACTTAAGTAACGCTGCTACGCCGCAGGTGTTAATGTGCAAAACCGATAGGGAAACCAGCGTAAGGAGTCCCGTGCGCGCGGCTATAAACGCAAAGCAACTTGGCCAAATCTCACTTAAGCGCGTGGTATAACTTGTCTCAATAGATAAAATTATATCTATATTCAAAACCCCAAATTGCATGAGTCAATAGATTAGATTTGGCACTGCTACGTTTAATTCAGCCCCGCCCCTAAAGGACTGCTTACATTGGTTTGACTATAGAAGCCGTAGCAAATACAGAAGCATAACAACATACAAGTAAATTACCAAAAATACGTAATTTTCTGTTCAAAATAAATAAGACACTAGCGTTTATCTAGGAAGGAGACAAAAAGATAGGTGATCACAGCAGACCCAGAGCAACTCCTACGTCCTCAAAATACAGAACAGAACGCAACGTTTAACAACTAAAATTCGCATCCTCGGCCTAAGCCGATTTGAGCCAAAGAGCAGCCGCGTTACATGGGCGTTTATTTGGATGTTTATTTCCACAAAGAGAACGGAGCTGCTGAAACAGCAAACAAACGGGCTATTTATTAGAGAGGTAGTTAATGCAGTTCTCTGCTGTGTAGAGAAAAGGTATAATTAACAGGTACCTACCGGTCCATTTAGTCGCACAGTAGACCCGTTCGTTAGCTGCGTGTATACGCGGTAGACGAGGCTTTTAGAATCCTATTCCCTAATCAAATTTGGGATCGCCGAGGCGCCGGGCAGAAGCTGAATTTTTGAGTTATCTTATGCAGCGGTCCTAAGTTTTGAGAGGGCTGTACCAAGCTCCTTAGTTAAATAAGACGTTTGGTAAGGTAAGATTCTATGGGCCAATTATGTAGAGAAGAGAAAAGGTAATTATTATTATTATTAAAACTCCATGCTCGGGCCGCCACGGACAGGTAGGTAGTCAACCCAAAGGATGCATTATTCAGCATCAGGAAGCCTGAAACGCTGCCAAGGAATATTCAACAGAAAGCCATTAACAGCTGGCCGACACGACCGGGAGCTGATGCCGGCCGACACTGAATTCCAAACCGAAATGGGCCAGGGCAGAAAAATAACGACCGACCTGCCAGTACCGTTCTCGGCGTGTTAAGCAAAGGTAGGTACCTAAGACCGGGACTCCACTGAAAGCAACAAGTGACGCAATGCAATTTTTGCGGGAGTCGTGTTGCAGCAATGCACGGGTGTCGCGAGGCATCGCAGTTGCGGCGGTGGGGGCAGCAGACTGCTGTACCCTCCGTTACATTTTGTCGTGCTACAAATTTGCCGCATTGCACGTCGCTTGTCTTGTCTGTGTGGCGGCGGCCTTATGGTCACAGACACATAAAGGGTCCTGCAGGCAAGCAACGCCAGCGTTGAAATGCACATTACTACGCTGGCGGTGATATTTATGGTCTATACATAAAGCGGCGGCGCGAGAGGGAGCGCTCGCCCAGTTGATGAGGGTGCATGCAGCGCACACGGATAAACACGCCGGGGAGTAGGTATACAACGACTGCACCTCCTGCTGTACACAGCCCAATTTACCCTCGTGCAACGTGTGCTGCAATGAGAACACTGCGTGCTGTGTGCCCAACCGCCCAACCCAGCAGCAGAAAGCTCATCGGCAAGTCCGTCATGAAATTTGATATTATTATACGGAATAGTTTAAGTCTTCGTCTCGAAAACAAGGCAATCTAACAGTAGAAAAAAATCAGGGTTATACCTACAGAAGTCGCATGAAACGTGGAACCCTTGTACGAGTGTCTCCCCACTCTAGACGAACGCGTATGGGTAGAGCAAGTCGGAAAAGAAGAAGCAGAACAACAAAGGTCAGCAGAAGTGGGGAACAGGAAGGAAGCATACATAGTTGGCACGAAAGAAAGACGTTCCGAACACCATGATATGGCCAATATAGCCTATTGGGTCCTCAGGGAGCACGAGTCCCTACAACGCGAGATGGGCGAGCCTAACTTTACGACCCAGGGGGGAACACTGCCACTGCTCATATAACTCTCTAACGCCCACGAGGACTAATTGGTACACTGGTACAAAATATTTACAACCCGCTTAAGTGAAATGACAACTGTGCTCTACGGGCGACAGTGCGGGGTTCTACTCGTGTGTCCGTGCTACGCGAGCAATTGTGTTCGGGGCTCAGTGCTTCTCAGACTCTTGTTGTAAAGGTTGAACGAAGATGCGGGCTGTGCGTTTCCGCGACGATTCTAGTTTTGGTATGATGAAACATAGAAAATTCACAGTTCATATTCGCGGTATCTACACACTTGTAATAAGATAAACGGTACACAACGTTGTAGCCACGTACAACGAGAGAAGCTGCCGAGTCGGAGTCGCACACAAAGTTCTACACAGCACACAGGAACACTATGTTCTACACAGCACTCAGAAACACCATATTCCACACAACACACAGGAACAAGCGGCCACAGAACACTACCACCTATTGAGGGCGAGAGGAAGCGCGACTTGAACGTATCCTGGCAACGGTGAAGCGATCGTTGCACCGCTCTAGATATGGAATGTCTGATCTGCCGTGCATTTCTCTGCATGGTGCAGTGAGGCAACTCAACGTGATCCCTTTAATTAATTACTCCAGGCAACCTATTTAGCAATAGCGCTGGTCTCCATAAGTAAGCGCTCATTACAGGCAATGCAGCACTAGCGCTGCTCCATTTCACCCCTAGAAACGGCCACCGTAGTAGGTACCTACCTACCTAGTCTAAAACCACAGCTATCTCGTAATAATAAAACGTACCTAAGTGGCCTAGCCAGAGAAGAACAGGGTACACTAGATGTGTGTTGTAATCACTATGTATTTCTGGGTTAACATTGCTACACCACAGTAACACCGGTGACCCAGCTTCTCGAAACCCGTGTCGCACTCACGAGTTGCCGAGTTGCATACATAAGCCAGGAAGCGGTTACGACAATTGCGACACGGGTTGCAGGGACACAGAAGAAACGGTCACGACAATTGCGACACGGGTTGCAGGGACACAGAAGAAACGGTCACGACAATTGCGACACAGGTTGCAGGGACACAGAAGAAACGGTCACGACAATTGCGACACGGGTTGCAGGGACACAGAAGAAACGGTCACGACAATTGCGACACGGGTTGCAGGGACACAGAAGAAACGGTCACGACAATTGCGACACGGGTTGCAGGGACACAGATGAAGCGGTCACGACAATTGCGACACGGGTTGCAGGGACACAGGTATAGCACCAGCGAGGCATCGCTCACAGCCTCAAAATTATCTAAGCTGTGACCCTGAAAAATCTACGTTATAACATTTGTAGTAGTGGTAGTAGTTCAAGATAGTTTAAGCCCCCATAAACAAGAACTAAGCTTAGGTATCTAAGAGAGGGGAAGGAAGGGATATAAAGTATGTCGATAGTACCGTGGAACCCATGCACGAAAGTGTTCCCGCAACGGATCAACGCACTTGGGAACAGCAAGTCGGGACGGAAGAAGAACAGACAAAGTACCAGAAGGAGTGGAGTATGAAGTTGGAAGGAAGTAAAGTGAGCATGGAAGGAAGTAAAGTGAGCATGAAAGACAGACGTCCCAAAAGCCAAAGGTCTAGCTAATAGCTAAAGTAACCTACAGGGGTTCCCCTGGGGGCGTTGCTCCTCATAACATAAGATGCTAAACTAACCTAACAATAAGGCCTATGGCCCATCCTATGCCTCCTGGGGGTACGGTAAGTGGCCTAAACAAGACGCACTTGCAGTAGGAAGGCTGGAGCGCGGCGACCGGACACTGCAAGAAATGTTCAGTACCTGCAAAAAAAAAATCTTGATATGTCTCCTCAGCAACCACCAAAAATGATGTATGATTGGACGTTTCTTACAACGTCCAGACGCCGCACAGCCCAATGGAGACGCAGATGCGTCTCATCTAGGCTCCTTACCCTATAACATTTATATACAGGCACTGAAAAGCATATTAACTAGGTACTGACGATTTCTAACGAGCAAGACCATATTGTCTTGATTAACTACCTAGATCCCGAATTAAGGAAAACCGTTATCGCTATGAGTTACAAGGAAACAATGCTGATACGAAGAGTTCGTTATACCGTACGTACTTCAAATGCATGCATTAGTTGGGAAGCGAGTAGCTACTGACAGTGACTGTTATCTACACCACCTTCTTATAGTATCATACAGAAGCCAGAAGGGCACAACCGATTTGCTCGGCAGCTATCATGCACCAATATGATAAGACCTAGATGACACGAAGGAAGAATTTACTAGGTTGCGCTGACAGATATCCAACACGTTACCATCATATATCAATGCAAATCACCCACTCAAAGTTCACACATAGCTATAATATACGGTAGCATTATATTTTCGTACCTAAGGCACGATTAGCTTCAGATATGGAGCATTTTGCAGATACAGTATCGTAGGTATTGTATTCCAAACACCATAATTAACGTCACTCATCGATTGCCATAGGCCTACCTACTTTTTTGACAGACGTGGTACCAGTACCTCAAAAGAGAGAAGTGATTTTTTTACATACAGCCCGCAATAGGTCAGCTATACCTACCGTATAGCACACGTGACATGGCAGCGATAGGCACCGAACCCTCAGACCAGACAACAGCCTCGTATGCGCTTGGCTACGGCGCACTCCAGTTTACTACTTACTAGGTATATAGGCTACGTCTTACCTATGTGCACGTAACAAAATAGGAGAGGTAAATTATAGGTAGGTAGGTACCTACTCACCGCACATCTCTGTAGAATGTTTTGTACAGCGTTTTCGGTCCAAAGTAGCCAAAGACGGCGATGAGAAACAGGCCAATACCTATTGTCCAGTTGATGAGCACATCCACCTGTATACAAACAAGAGCAGTTAGTTAGCATCTGATACCTTATGCGCCGTGCATACTGACGCAATATACTAGCCATACGTGCCACGCACAAGCATCAGGTACTTTATGCGCCGTGCATACTGACGCACTATAGCTACTATACGTGAAACACACAGGCAGCTGATACCTTATGCGTGTGCATACTGACGCAATATACCGTAGAATGGGGTCTTGTTTGAAAACGGGCCTCGTGAGAACAAACTTTTGACCGGTCGTGAGATAAAAACATAAACCACGGCATAGTTTCTATGACAAATTTAACCAATACATATATTCCAATCCAATGGTTATATACATAACCATAACCTAACAAGACCCGGTTAGGTTAGGTTATGGTTATGTATCTAACCTAACCGTATCTTTGATACAACACCAAATAGAAAAATAAAGTGCTGGCCAGTTTTCAAACAAGAGTGCTGGCCCGTTTTCAAACAAGACCCGTAGAATGGTTTAATTGAGATCATGTGGGGCAATTGAGATGTAGTGGGGTAATTGAGATCAATGATTATTGTGGCATTGTTAGAGTAGGCTACTTACACAATCTATAGGCTTGTGGTAGGTATCTGCCAGGATTTGTTCTGATTTGTGTAAGTACTCAAACAAGGCCACAATAATCATTGATCTCAATTACCCCCACTACATCTCAATTGCCCCACATGATCTCAATTACCCCATTCTACAGTACTAGGCCTATATGTGACATGTACTGGCAGCTGAGACCTTATGCGCCGTGCATACTGACGCAATATACTTTACGAGATACCGTACGTACAGGCAGCTGATACCTTATGCGCCGTAAATACTGACGCGATATACGATAGCTACACAAAATGCAAAGACAGCTGGTACCATATGCGCCGTGCATACTGACGCGATATACGATACACAAAATGCAAAGACAGCTGGTACCTTATGCGCCGTGCATACTGATGCGACATAGGGTAGAGGCGTTAGTCTGCGATCAATTTTTGCAAGAAAAAAATTTCCGCGCCTTATAGTTCCCATAAAAATGACGATAACTCAGCATTGTTATATATCAAAAGAAAGGGCATGA
>LQNS02276481.1:11602099-11653222 GCA_001587735.2 Parhyale hawaiensis | reverse complement strand
CCTCCTGATCTGGAGTCCCCTCGAGTGCTACCTCGAATCGCGGGTCAAGGTGCTACCGACAGAGGTACTCTGCCTTACGCTTACCACTGCAAAAGTGTACATTGGAACATTCTAACTAATATGATAGATGTGCATTGAAATAATGCAGTTGAAGTTATAAATATATACAGTTAAGGGGAAAAGTGGGTCTTTCTTTTCAAGATTTTTTTCTGGCAAGGCATTTTTCCCTAGAAATTTAGGCTCCGAGGGCTTTCTTCCTCTGTTGGCTTTTTTGTGGACCCTCTTCTTGGATGTTGCAGTTCATGGGGTCGCGGTGCTTGTGCTATGATTGGTAGCTACACTTTTCTCACTCACAATATTTTCAGGACCTTCGTCGAGGTGATCTGTTGTTGTGTCGCGCTATGCCGCCGGATCGTGCCTCCAAATACCAGCCTCTGCGCGTCCTTGCCAGAGACTGTGGCCCTCATATGCTGTGCTCCAAGAATATCGTCATGAACGTAAGAATATCATTTATTTACTTCTACCTTTCTTTATTGACTGATGTGGGTAGATACTGTATACCTATTGATTTGATTTATTCAGTGCCTGGCTGAGATACAATAGGTAAAAGTATTCCTCCTAATAAATTCCAAATAGGTAGTTATTGACATCTAAGAAGAGCACTGAGCTCTGTTATCCTCAAGTGGTTATATCAGTTTTTCATCACTATGGCATTATATGTTCTGTAGAAAGGATCGTGGTCCTTATAGGGTTACTGGGTTGATCGAAGCATACTCTGAGATCCTTTTGCTTTGTGAAGGTAATGCCTAATCATTAAAGCAAGTGATGTTGATATATGCGACTAAAGAGTTTTTTTTCGTGTCCTTATGTGGCCTTAAGTTCATACAAAAGATAATTTGTGTTTTAGTCCAGACCAATATATGTACTAATATGGTAGCTATTGCTCATCTTTATATGAAACTTTTACCTTCCATGCCATATATTCCTTTTGGGCGTTCATTTTAATTATTTTTTAAACATTCTCGGCTTTACTCATGGGAAATTCGAATTGGCTTCATTTTCAGCTCTAACTGAACTACTGATCAGTGAATTGACTCAATTTATAGAAAAAGCAAGATTGTCATGTAGTGGAGAGGATACCTAGTAATTTTCTTCAATTGTGAGGAGCGGTCTTATACAGGCCGTATTGCTCATGATCTGCAGTGTCACAGCTACTAATTGACTTAAGATGCGCAGCTTTGATTAATGGCACAGCTTCAACTATAAAGAGCCTTCTCAACACACTGTTTTTACTTGGGTAACGTTTTTATTGCACTACAGTATTTTCAATTCGCTAGCTCAATGCCTGGATAGCGTCTTTGTAGGATGCTCTTGCTACTTAACAGCAAACACGTTTAGTGGGCTTCATCAGTTTCGTTGTGCTTTGGAGTTCTGGGGACTCTCCTGTCGAAACGTGTTACATTACTTTTGTCCCGGTAGATTTGATGGGGGGACAGTATAGAGAGTTTGTCAACTGCTAGGCCTATATTTTAAGTTTAGAAGTGCACCACATGGCTGGATAGTTTTGCCCCTTGAAGCCAGCACCAGTGCCGCGCGATATGGTCGTTACATCTGGCCACGATTGTTTGTGTCAGCTTCATTTACTTTCGTGCATCAGTGCTTATCGGCTCTTTTCTATTAAGTAGTATTTATAATAATATGAGAAGAATGTAGTCATGTTATTTCCGTCATTTTCTATGTCACGGTGAAATATGTGGTACAAAAAAACTTGACCTGCAATGGTTGCTACATGACTCTAGCTGAGAGACTCAGCTTTTGTGTGCATATCCTGATCATCAATGATCCACTCTCCTCAATTATCTATTTAATAATTGCTTGTATCTGTTTTTTTTTTGTTTGCTTGTTGGTATTCTGAGCAACTTATTATTAATCGCCAAAACGCGCCGACCACCTCTGAATCATTACAGATCTACTTTCATAAATTCCCCTGCCATGTTGAAGATTAATTTTAATAGGTAACTGATTTCATTTTCTTAGGTCAGCCTTTACCCTGCCTGCATTGCACTTTTTCTCAGAGGTGCTTCAGCTTTATATGCAAAACTAAGTTCAACTTTCCACTAATGTGTGACCCATTATACTTGATACGACCGTCTCGCTTCGGACCGCAACCAATAACTTGAATAATTTTTTTAATGTTCAATTGATTCTTGAGTATTATAAAAGGGTTGGTATATTTTTAACAATGATTCATTTTTGAAATTCATTGAAACTCGAACTAAAAGAAACTGTTCACCACATTTGGTAACTGTTAGTCAGAACTTAGCCCCGTAAGTAGACAACTACCAGAATCTCCATCAGTGACTCATGTATGTATTATATATACCAGCATTTAGGTGCATCATAACTTTTCAAATTTTGTCTATACCGTGGCGATATCCTGAACCTCAGCTTCGTTGGTGCTAACGGCCTGTTCGTCATTAACTAAGTTTAGCCAGAATGCTGTCTCACAAAGATGAAAGTCGGCAACTTTGCTTCTTGCAAAAAAGCTGAAACTATTCAGCAGCGAACCAAAATTTCATTATCCTATATGATCGAGAAATGTTCCGACTCCTGCTGGGGATAGGATTGGCTATTAATGTTAGGTTAATTATGTTTGCTCATCCAATGTAGGTTACCTTAGCCATTAGCTAAGCATTCGGAACTTCTATCTTTCATGTCCACTTTGCTTCCTTCCATTTTTATACTCCTACTGCTGATCTTTTGTTCTGTTTTTCCTTTTCTTTCCCTATTTACTGTTTCTATGCACGAATATCCTGTGTGGGAACACACTCGTGCACGGGTTCCACGTGTCTATCGACATAGTATATCGCTGTTCTTTCTTCCTCAGTGAGATCACATTTTTTCTGGAAATGAATTCTTAAACTTGATAATAGTAAAAAAAACGTCTGCACTTTCTTATGCCCTACCTAATTCCTTGCTGTGGAAAAGAAAGTCGTAATTCATGGAAAGAACACTTGGTGCTCTACAGATTTCGTGCAGAGAAATCTGAACAAGACTGTTTAGATTAGATAGCTGGTGGCAGACTAATTAACTGGCCCTTCTCGGAGAGGAACCAATTGGCTTTTTTAAGTTGTTGCTTTGCCGGCTTGAAAAAAGAGTCTGACATTTGCACAATGACCTCCGTCTTCTGATGTTTTCCCTTACATTTTTTTTAAACCGGCAATAAGCTCACAAAAGTCTAAATTCAGATGGAATATTGTAGCCACAAGATATAGAAAGTGAGGACTTGTTTGGAAGACGGGTGCGTGTATAGCTAGATAGTGAGGACTTGTTTGGAGGACGGGTGCGTGAAGGAATGTGTTATTTGGTTCGACGTACGAGTTGCTTCATTAGTATTTCTAATTTCACTAACATGGGAAATTCCAAACTAATGTAGCCTCTCAGCTTTTTGGAAATACTGGAATTTAAAAGAAATTACCGAAGTTGAACTCTTCATGCACAGAAAAAGCAAATTAGTTAATGTAGCTAAACATATTTTCCAATGTGAAGAGAACTTCAAGTTTTTTTTAATATATTTGTGCTTAAGTTTTTTAATACAGCGTACCAGATACAATTTTTCAAGTATAGGAAATAACTGCAGATGTATCGTGTATAGCTATATATATATATAAGGAAGTTTTCATTGAAAGTATATATACATATATACACACATATTCAAAGTAATTAACTACCATTCCAATTTTATTTTGATTTTTTTAAGAATTGAACATTGATTCCCTTACGAAAGGATTAATAATATGACGTGTAACTATTAACTCTTGAGTGATGTACAAGTTTTTACGTTTACGTATACAGTATTTCCCTTCTTCAGTTCACTGATGGTACTCTTTAGCATTAGCAAATTTAATACTGTGATAAGAAATATAAAGAGCAGGTTCTAGGCTCTTTAGGCTTGAGGTTGGAACGTCTACGACGGTTTATTTCTAAGGTATCATTTATTTATGAGTGTATTTAATGATGTGCTGTGGTGGCTCCTTGCAAGCTGAAGTGAATTTTCTGAGCTGTGAGTGTGCCTACAGCATCAGAGAAGGAACTGACGCTGCATCTGTGGGTCTAAACCTAGCATAATAATTTTCACGCCAATGGCTTAGTCTCAAGTTGATGCTGGTGTGGAATTTAAGAATTTCTGCTCTGAATCTTAAGTGTGAGTTACAGTTATTCGTCTTAGCCATATTGGCAATTTCGTATGTACGATCGATTTTATCAAAGTGTCTTTCGATTTATCTAGATAAACGTCCGTATCGATTGGAATTCAGTGCGAAAAATTAAAGAAATATATTGTTAGAACTAACTGAAAATTTCTAGTGAAAGGTGTCTGCTGCGTTATTTTTACATGTGGATCTACTGTAATATTCTGTTGCGTGCGAGCGGTAAGTTAGGTGATATTTTCTTCAGTTTACCGTGATTTTCTGCTTACGAGTATTCTTGAAATACTTGTATGTTGTGGAATATAGGCCTAACTACTGTTACTGCGCGTATGAAGTGCGACAAGCAGACGTTGTGCAGTTGCTGCGTGGCGGTAAGTTCCCACTGAAGGTTTGTTATATATTCAGTAATTTGATTAACAGTTAAGCGTGTCTTCGTAATTGAAAGGATAAGCTTGACTTTCACAGCGTGTCACATCTGTGAAGCTCAACTTTTTAATAAGATAGTTGGACTCATCTTCTTGTGGGGTAGTTAAGTATAACTTCGTAATTCGAAGGTTAAACTTGACTTTCCGTTTGATAATACACTTGTTTTGCTTAGTTACTCACTCAAATAGCTACGATTAACAGTAATGCCAGTTCTAGGGCCAAGGACAACTCATACGATATCACTTCAAAATCACACTCTATATGTTAGCAGTGTAAAGCTTTAACACTCGAAATCCATATTTAGTTATACTCTTTAGGATTCTGATTTTATTGTCTTTTTAAAAGCCATGTGCATCTGATTTTACAACGAAGTTATTTACCGTACGTTCTGTGCGTACCTGCTTTTGGGTATTGAAATATTAGTTCAGTTCAAGCTTTTTTTTAATGTAAAATAGTATGGCGCGAGGCGCCTGCGGCGCTAGTTGCCTAAAGCACCACCACCACTTTTACTACTGCTATTACTTAAGCAAAAAAGAGCAACCTACTTGATGCTTCTATCATTAGCAGTTGTACTTACAGTTATCAATTGCAAGTTTTATATGATGCCCTTGCATGTATTTTAGGAAGCAATTTTATGTTCCTTCCGCGAATTTTGTTTATTGTATTATTAGACGGTATTCTGGCTCATCTGCCAACAAGAATTATCATGAAGGTAAGAGTTGGTTATTCTTTGAATGGTCGATCACGTAGCATCATCCAATACATTTATTTAAATTTTTTTGTTGTCCCCATACATACATGTCTATTCTGCTTTTTGTCTTGTGCCTTGATGCAGTTATACCTTCCTTGTGCTACTTTCCTTGCAATTTCATTCTACTTCAGCGGTTAATGATGCTTTTGTTCTACCCTTTTCCTTTCCCTGCTTTCTAAGTCATACATGTTTATCCAATATAGAAACACCTATATGTATGGCTTCCGGGATTCTCTTGACATAGGTATTACTATGCCCTGTGTCTCTTGAGATCCCCTCGCGGATGCTATCTGTCAGAATATATGTACATGGGTCATAAGCCCCCGGGGCGAACCCGAGTGCTTTGATACAGGGGATGCTGCATCTAACCTCAGCTCCTGCTGAGGAGGTTTGTTTATGCAATTAGGTAGGGCCTCTATACTTCCACTGTTGCTCTCATAAGATGAGCAACCCAACCCTTGGCACTCCTACCTGCTCCTGTTTGCTGGCAACGGAAGGGCCCTTCTGCATTAGTGTTCCATCTGGCGTCTAAATTCGTTTTTCATCCATTAGTGATGCGTTGCGTGTTGTTTTAGGACGCCGCCGTACTGAACCAGTGACCATTTTGAGACCTCTAGAACTGAACTGAGTTCGCGGATAACTTGTGACTTTACCGTAGAAAAATTTTGGTTAAAATCACTGAGACATGTGACGCGAAAGTAGATTATCTCCGAAGGTCTAGCATCGCTTCTTGCTACTACAGTACTACTTTTCTGTCGAGACACCTTTGCAGTGCTAACACGGGCTCAAATTACTAACTCTTTTCACGTACTATATATTACTTCATCTTCCTCCCTTGAAACAGGGCATTGTATCTGGAAACTAACGCTGCCATATGATCAAGTTCAACTTCTCTTGCGGGTGCATTTTTTTATGCGTCCTGCTTCGAGTCATGTAAATAGTCTCATACCTCGTCCTGACGGTACATTCTCTAATTTTCTTCAGTATCGATATAAACTCAATATGCAGTCTGTCATTAATGTATATGTACCTTTATTTTCGTATTCATAAACCGGTATGCCCCCCTACCTACATACGTAGCTATAATTTAATTTACTACATGTCATATCTCCTGATATAAAATTCCAAGTGATTCGGCACTTCATATTTTTGTTGCATTTGTTTCGTCGTCACGTGTCTCCATAGTTTGATTTATTGCTAAGGCAGTCTCATGCGTAAACATATTAAGTAGGTATGAAAATTCAACACTTCCGAATATATAAAAAACTTTTTTCTTGAATGCATTTTTGTTCTTTGACGTACTTATCCTCCCCTCTGGTGCTAGCTACTATCCTATCCTAATATTTATGTTATATGTGCATGCATAGCAAATTATCAGATCTTCCTACTAGAGTGGTGCGATAATCAATGAAGACAAGTTTCGTACTAGGTATTTAATGTGAAAATTTTGATAGATTGTTTGATAGGTAACTTCATAAGAATTGAGGGTTTTAAACACTTGTATTAAATGGGAAAATATACCTTTTGTTTTCTTTGACCCATATTTCATACCTTTCATTGTCTTCCTCAACCCCCTCAGGTGGCATAGGATGGGCCATAGGCCTAGGTTAGTTAAGGTTCGTCCATGCTGTGTTGTGGGAAAGCAGCGCCCCCAGGGTGACCTCTGTAGGTTACCTTAGCAACTAGCTAGGCCTTCGGAAGATCTGTCTTTTCTACCCACTTTGCTTCTTTTCCATCTCATACGCTTACTGATCGTTCTTCCATCTATTCTTTCATTTCTTTCTCTACATGCTATTCCCGTGCACGTTGATGCTGTGGGGCAACACTCTCGTGCATGGGTTCCACGTGTCTATCGTCATACTATATATGTCCTTTCTTCCTCTATGATATAGATTTTCTCATGGAAACTGAGCTTCAAATTTTTTAATATAGTCTTAGTATCTCCTTCAACTGATCATCTGCCTATTTTGCATCGCATTATTTTCTACGAGTTTTTTTTTTTGTATTAGGTACTAAGCTTCTGTTACATGGTCAATACTAGAACTTTTCACGTATTCTAGATTTAGTTTTGCCACAGTATTTGTTACTTATTTGAAGCTATTTTAATGCTCTGAGCTTCCGTTAACATAACTTAATTTGTGGTTCAGGTAAAATTGGATTCGGCCCGTACTTTGGTGCCGAAGATAGACGAGTCAGTTGTGCCAAACATGTGGCTGGTTAACACGCTGCTCCGTGTGGAGGTGCTCTCTGCAACCTACGACCCTAATGATGAAGTCGGCAACGTTGTCGTTGGTAACGTTCACATTCAATGTTTGAGATTAATTATACTCGTATATAGTCTAATGCTTTGCAGTGCCTAAATTAATTGCATTGTTGTTCACATCGTAATACTGTATTAAGTTTTCGTTTTACAGTGGAATCGCAAGTTCACGGTGATGTGTCAATGAGCTTTAGTCATATTACCCAACAAAGTTCATTGTGTAAGTCTCATGGCGTATATTCTAGAATCTAGAACTTCAAAAGGTGTGGATGTTTGCTCTCCAGTGCTATTTTCCTCGCTACAGTGTTCTAGCTTTATTTAAGTAATCAACAAGCACTGTATATAAAGGTTACCACTGATAGTCATCTTGATTCAACTGATAAACTTCTGTAGTTAGAGCACTCACTATGCTAATATAAATAACTTGGTGCAGCAATACAAGTTCTTTAAAATTGTTCAACACCTTTGCTTCCACAAACAGCTTTCATTCGCCAAGCTGGAGCATAATTTTATACATCAGCGAAATACAAGAACTTCATTCGTGAGTGGATATTCTTTTGTTTATGCTGCTCTTACCGGCTAGAAAAGTCACTCATGATTTTCTGAAACCAGGTACTTTGGGAGACACCCTAGAGGAAACTGGATTCAAGAATGCGTGCCTTGGCAAGATTAACAGAAACAGTATTCCAGAGATTATAAAGTAAGTAATGGAGAGTGTTATTGAGTGTTTCTGCGAAAGAATCTTAGTTTGTAGCTGATGTGCAGTGTAATAATCTGGAATCTTCTCACTCTAGAAAGGTCTGCTCTGAGTTTTCTGCCAGTAACCCTGACCAGTCCCGTAACACACTTAGACGCCGTGTTTCCTTGAAAAAGTGTGGAAGCTGGTTCTGAATGCCCCGTAAACAAGTGATAGGCTGTAACCCTGGACCCCTCAGGGACGTAGAATAGGCCATGCGTTTAGTTTCCCAATCTATGTTATGGAGAGGAGCGCCTCAAGGGGATTCATGTAAATTAAAGGAGCAGTTGGCTGAGCCTTCGAGGCGTCTCTCTCTCGTGCCCACTTTGCTTCCATCCGATTCCATACTCCTGGTATTACTTTCGTCTGCTCTTCTTTCCCGACTTGCTGTTCTCATCTGCGTTGATCCTCTGTGGGAACTCCTTCGGGCATACGTTCCACGTGTCTATCGACATACTGTACAGTAGCGGCCACAATGGTTCGGACACCTAAAAACTCGTCAGAAAATCTTTAAATACTTCAATATAATTGAAGGCATTGAAGTGTAATTTTACATAAGTTGAGCAACATGTCATAGCTAGATTGTGTTAAAATTTCAGCTTTTCAAGATAGATAAAACGAAAGTTACAAGCAAATGAATTATAATAGTAGGAAAAAAGTAAGGACAAAAAGTTCGGACACTTTATTTTTTCCATATTATTTTAGAAGAAACCAATGTTGCCACAGAAAGAGTTATGTAGATTTGGTTAAACACAATTGCAGTTATTATTGATGCAACATTCGCTCATCAACGTGCCCCGGGGAGTCCCTACGCCTTCTTCTATTCATGAGTTGATCGTGAAATTACGTCATGATGATAAACTTTCAAAGTGGGCAATAGCAGACAAAGTTAATCGACCTAAAAGTGTGGTTAGTGATATACTGTCTAAATATGACCAGAATGGTTCAAGTACCTCTGGTACTTCAACTGGCAAACCACGCAAAAACCTCGAGAAGAGAGGGTAGTGTATTGCTTAGATTGTCAAGGAAGAATAGGTTTAAAATCGCAGCAGGGATTTCCCGTGAAACTAGTGATACGCATGGAATCAAGGTGTCTAGGAAGACAGTTTCACACCGCCTAAAAGAAGCAGAGTTGCATCCGAAAACTTCAGCTATCAAGCCTTTAATTAGCAACAAGAATAGCAATGCTCGCATGAATTATGCAGCAAAACACGTTCTTTGAACTCGTGAAGACTTGAGAAGGCGATGAATCGAAGTTCAGTTATTTGGCTCCGAGGAAAAAAAATTGTTCCTCGGTTAACTGGTGAAAGATTGTCCAAAGATTGCGTCAAGTCAAGTGTAAAATTTGGCAGCGGAAGCGTTATGGTTTTCGGTATGATCTCAGCACGCAGCAGGGGTCCCTTAGTTCGTCTGCTAGGAAAAGTAAACGTACAGGTATACAGGGAACTTTTACTAAAACGTGTAGTGCCGACCTTCAAAGTCTCTTCAACTGTTTAACCAATTTTTATGCAAGATAACGCTCCCTGCCGCACGGCAAGATTAGTTGAGTCATTTTTAGAGCGAGAGGGAGTGAGTGTTTTTCATTTACTGGCCAGCCCAAAAATGTTTGAAAATTATTAGGAGATAGATCGAAGAAGAGAAATCCACGAAATGTACATGAGCTATGAGCCATTTTGGAGGACGAATGGAAAAAATAACACAAGAAGAATGTTGCAGTTTGGTCAGCTCTTGTGGTAGACGATGTCGAGCTGTTATCGACAGTACCACACAAGGTACTACCACCCAAAGGGTACCACACAAAGTACTAAATGCCAAAAAGTTAAATTCATAACGTAGTTCGTATTTGTAGCCTCATTTCATGTGTTGAACTACAGTGGAACCCCGTTTTCCCTGTCAGCACAGAGGGAGCCTCTTCCGGGAAACTGAATTTTATGGGAAAACAATAAAATCTCAATTCCCGGAAAACTCCTTTTCGCCGCACGTCTGTCTGGTAAATTGAAACCATTTCCGGGAAATTCAATTACAGAAAAACCCCGGTTATTGATGCACCAAATCGAAACTACTTCCAGAATTGTCATTCCACTCAGCATTGTACATGCAAATCTATGCATGAAGTATCAAATTTAAACCCTGTACATAGCAAACTAGTGCTTTGAGAAACGAGAGAAGTTTTCCAGCATGGTACGTACCGCACTATATGTGCAGTACATATGGAACATAACAGTGTATGCACAGTATGTAGCATACATGCAGTATACAGTACAGTATTAATAAAGGTTATGAGGCAAAGTACAGTAGCTAAATGCATACAGCATAGCAACATCGTAGAACAGTACCGTACTGTATCTACTCAACATAGTGCTTTACCTACCGTATTAACATAAATTATAGTACTGTGCATAATGGTACGCTGCATTTGTTCTTGAATGACTGCAAAGCTGGCCTAGGGGCTAGAGTTGACTTACGAGCTCATCAAGTGATGTTGTCGTTAAAAATAAAAAATAAGTTACTTCTCCAGCCTACTTTCATCGATTAAGTATAGCACTCAATAATATTCATCACATTCACTGAAAAACCCGAAATGAAACCCAATAATTTGAATTTACATCACTAACATAGCACTTCTTTAACAAACACCACGATGTGCAGACGACTACTGAAGGGAAATGGCAAAGGTTGCCTTCTGTTTCCCGGAAGAGACGCTGCGTGATAGGCGATTTTCTGCCCCTCAGGGGGCATAGGATGGGCCATAGGGTTAGGTTCGCCCATCCTATGTTATGGGGAGTAGCGCCCCCAGGGGGTTTGTGTAGGTTTCTTCAATCTGTTTTTACTCTTCTTTCCCGACTTGCTGTTCCCATGCGCGTTGATCCTGTGTGGGAACACCCTCGTGCATGGGTTCCACGTATCTATCGTCACACTATGTGTCCCTTGCTTCTTCCTCTGTTAGATTGCCTTTGCTGTGGAGACGGAGACTTAAACTACTCAGTATAATAATAATAATGAAAAAGCGATTTTCTGCATCTGCGCAGCGTCACTTCCGGGAAATCTTTTGCAAGTCCGGAACTTTTGCCGGATTTTTTCCGGGAATTACCGAAGTTTTCCGGCATTCCGGCTTGGTTTCAGTTTTCCGGAGCATTCCGGGAAAATCCTGGAAAAGTAAAAATAGTCCGGGAAATCGAGGTTCCACTGTATCATTTTTGAAGGTTCGAAGTTTTTTGTCCGGACTAAATTCATACTACATATTACAATTCATTTACTTCTAACTTTTGTTTTATTTATCCTGAACAGCTGAAATTTTAACACAATTTAGCTATGACATGTTGCTCAACTTGTGTAAAGTTACACTTCAATGCTTTCAATAATATTGAAGTATTTGAAGATTTTCTGATGAGTTTTTAGGTGTCCGAACCATTATGGCGGCTACTGTATGTATCTTCCCTTTCCTCGCTAAGTAGAAATTCTGTAGCAGCCTCTATCCCTATTAGAATTTCAATGTGCGTCATGCAACCAATGAGAAAGTAACAATACCTTCCCGAGGGAGTTGTTGCATCTGGCTACTACTCGTTGTTGTGCAGTTACAGAGTTGAGTGTGTCTTCCCTATTTTTCTGCTTTTCCGTGAGGTAGGTCGCCAATGGTGGTAAGCAATCTAGGTATGTCACGGGGCGCTTATCTGTTTCTTTGAGGATCGTGGAAGGAGTCCTCATGACAAGTGTTTCATTGCTATCTAGGGTTCCAGAACTGGATATTTATGGTGGTTGGGTGTTGGAGTCAATAGAACTAGAATGATCATGAGCTCCAAGGAGTCGGATACTTACCGGACCCTGTTGTCGGATTTGATCCTTGTAACTCTGCAATGCTGCTTCCATTTTTCTATTTTCATCTTGCTGAGGCGCTTTCCACTTGTGCTTTTGCTAGCAGAAGTGTGCTCCACAACCGACCTTCCAGTAGAAATACTGAGTGAAGCTCGTCACTCTTCAGTTGTCTCTAGAAGGATGTGGGTTCCCATATTTAGTACATCAAGTACGATTCCTAAATTAAATGCTCAAATGTTGCAACATTGAGTAAAAGTGTGACATTAGATTGTCAAGATACACTTGAAATACATATCTATCTTAATGCACATATTGTGGTTGAACTCTTGATTTACTACTTTATTATCTACAGCCCTCGGGAGTACATTCTGGCGGGCCCTATTCCTGTCCGAATGTATATGGGTCTCACAAACCCAAGGGCTGTACCGAGTGCCTTCTTTGCAAGGGATGTTGCAGCTGGCCGCTGTTCCTCTTGAAATGGTAAGTTTGTTAGGTTATGTATGTTCTCTATATTTCCCGTTCTGCTCCGCGAGGTGGTGGTCATCATTTGTCTCTCTCTTCTTTTCGTTTTCGTCTCTTGCCCTGTGCCGCATGGCTGAGCGAATTTGTTCAGTCGAGTCGTGTTGGGGTAGAGGTGCTGTGCGTTCGATTTCCCGGCAGGAATGCCGACATAAAGCATCCATACACCGATGCTATATAGTAAAAGGAGTTGCACTGCTTGGGTCACGTCGTATGTCCTGTGATGAAAGATTTGATTAGATAGGCGGTATATAGTAGATGAACCACCAGACCCATTCCCAAAGAGACAACGGAACTTTATGCCCCGGCCCTCTATGAGCTATTGTCATTGTTAGCATAATATAGATGACTGAGGAAAAAAGAAAAAAAAGGAAGTTCTCAGCCATGAGTCGATCATGCATGCATGCAAGTCCAATTTATAACTGCTGATGTGCGGAACTTGAATTTGTGACTCATGGAGGGGATATTTCTGCTGTGGAGGATGTCTTTCCCAATGTTTGTCAAGGTGATTTTCAAACGCGTTGACTGTCTCCGGCTCTCCGCACCGACAACGTCTGAGGGAGTCTATTCCAAATGTTCACTATGAAATACGGAAAGAACTGCTGGCTTAATGCGGGAGTTTTGGGCCGTTGTTTTGCAGGTGATCATCAAAGTCTCGTTCAGAAAGTCAAGCTGTAGGTACGTCGTTGAAGCCAGTGAATACTTGCAATGTTTCTATTAGTTGTCCCCTGAGTTGTCGTTGCTCGCGAGAGATCAGGCTCAGTTCTTGCAGACGACATTCGTATGGCTTGTTTCGAAGCTGAGGTATCGAATTCGTTGTTCTACATTGGATGCTTTCCATGTTATCGATATCTTCGCACCAATGTAGCGTCCAGATTCAACAGTAAATTGTAAGTGTGGGCCCTCTAGCGCCTTGTACAAGTAGTGATGATGTCCTTGGATTGTCGTATTCGAAATTCGTGGTGATTAATCCCAGTGCTCTGTTTGCCATTTTCACAGCCTTATCAACTTGCTGACTGTGCTGTAAGTTGTATTAGTTATTCCCAAGCCACGTTGATGAATGACAGCTGCCAATTCTGTTCCGTTCATTTTCAATTGGGTTGAGGTGTTCTCCGGCCCTACGTGAATTACTGAACATTGTTGACATTACAGTTCATGTCACGTTGTGCTCCATTCCATGAGATCGTCAAGGTCTCGTTGGAGCTCAGCTCCTTTGCTGGCAGGATCGCATAGTTTAGTACCGATCATCCGTAAATTTACTGATTTTACTTCTGATATGTGGGTCGAGATCATTGATGTAAATTATGAACAGAAGTGGGCCAAGAATGCTACGTTGTGGAACCCCAGAGGATACCTGCGTCCAGTCGCTCGTCTCTCCTTCAAGCTTCACTCGCTGGTGCTGACCCGTAAGCCATACTTGGAACCGGCTTGAAAAATCTCCCTAGATGCCATGGGCTTCCAATTTTTTCATTGACCGTTGAGGGGGACTTTATCGAAAGCCTTTTGGAAGTCGAAATACACCAGGTCTACACCCATTTCTTCATCTGTAATTTCCATATCTCTCGAAAAGAAGTTCAGTATTTCTTGTATTTCATAACCCGTGCTGAGTGTCGGAAATGAGCTGGTGCACCCTCAGGTGATCAGTGATGCGCTTCTTCAAGAGGCGTTCTATGGTTTTGCTGGCGACCGATGTATCACTGATTGGTCGATAGTTGCTGGGGTTTTTCTCATCCCTCTTCTTATGTAATCGGTATCACATTAGCTAGTTTTCTATGGTGAATACAGAGCTGAAGTATTAGTTCAGAATAGAGGCTTTGTTTCGTAGGTCATTGTTGATTTCACCGTCAGGTCTCTTGAGCGGACATATGGTTTCTTTTTTGAGTCGTCTACATATTTAAAGAATGCCTTTGGATTGCGTTTTGCCGTAGCGGCTACGGAAACTTCCTTTTCCCTTTTTGAAGTCCTGATTTATTTCTTCACGTCCTGACATCACCATATGTGACTGGACCTGTTCTCTTTTGTTGGATTTTGCTCCAGGCTCTGTAACGCACTTGTTGCCATTCAATGCAGCGTTTGTTTCAAAATATGAGAGCGGTGTTCGACGCTGGCGTCTCAAAAAGCAGAAATATAATAACTAGGACTCTGATAGGGCATATTCTGGCGGGTCCTTTCCCTGCCACAATATATTTGGACATCACGCACCCAAAAGTCCCGAGTGTCTTTTACGCAGGAAATGTTGCAGCTGGCCGCAGTTCCTGCTGATGAGGTTAGTTTTGTGAAGTGAGGTAGGTTCTCTGTATTTCTCCTGTTCCGTCGGGCTGTCGGTCGAGTTAGCCGACATAGTCCGGGGGCCATTTCTCCTCTCTCTTGTATCTCTTCTCATTCTTATCGCTTTTTTCTCGTCAGTAGTAGCACACTCGGCCAACTGAGACTTACTGGCAGGAATGCCGACAAAAAATATTCTTATACTGATAAGACATAATAAACTAGTCTGACTGCTTTAATCACGTCGTATGACGTGGGTGCGGTGGTAAAACCAAGAGTATAATAAAAACTGAATGTTCTACGTCTACAGTTAATTCTGTTTTTATGATAGTCGATTTGTTGTAGGTAAGCCAATATTTTCAAGGTCGTTTACCTCATTAATATCAAGAATTTGTATAAATCCTCCATCTTGCTCATTCCTTGACGTCATGATCGCCCGTAGGTTGGAAGCACCTGGCACAAGTGAGTAGCCCGAGTCATACATACTTCATTAATGTGCGGTTGAACTCTAGCTGCCTCCGCGATTGCCCTTGAGTTTTGAAGAAATAAACTCTTTGAAATGAGTTGAACCGATGCTAAGCGATGAAAAAGCATTTAGCTAATCACTGGAAACTTTAGTTCTCCCCCCCCCCTAAAAAAATGAAATACCTGTAATACCCAAAAATCCACTGCCCATTCGGTTCTTCGCAGTTTTTTTTTTTTAATCCTGGTGGTAGGTGACGTCCTTGGTCTTGGTCCCTCCTCCCAGGGGATATTGGGGCGAATCCTATCCATGTCAGCATATGTGATCTAATGGCTGGAGTGCATCCTCTGCAGGGGATGTTTCATATGACCTCAATTCTTGCTATGTGGATTTGTGAAGTAATATAGATTCTCTATACCTCTCGTGCTCCTGGAGGGGAGCCGTCAATGGTGGTGAACGACCCGTTCAAAAGAGGATTCCTTCCTACTTCCGTGTGGTCGGAGTCACGGAAGCGCGCCTCCGCTCGGGTGTGTCTTCTGCTTTCTCTTTTTCATCTCTCGAGAAACTTTTCGCCTTCTTCAGTTGTAGTGCATTGACCACATTGAGAGTAATAGAACTCACCTGTGTTAGTTTGCCTTATCACTCGAGAACTTCCTGCAGAAGAGCCGAGATCCTTGTAAAATCCCTGAAAATATGGCGCTATGCGACTGAGTATTACTGTGATGGTAATCCTACCATTATAGCTGCTGCTATTACTACTACTTGGTGTCAGTTACTTTGGTTTCCTGATTGCAGTTACAATCATGGAGGTTTTAATGCTTCTGCTGCAATATTGAAAGCAAAAAATAATTTTAATTCCAGTTACTTGCCAATGCAAATGCTGGACCTGCTGATGCTAACCTTAATAGACACCATGCGAGCACATATCTTTGCTACATGGTGTCAAACTCAACAGGTTAATTATAGCGCTTTCGGGCGCTATTAATTGTCACCACCTTTTTTTTCTACTGACACTGCTGCTTTAGCTGATTGAGCTTTCTAATTGAATCACAAATTTTTTTTCTTGGTTTCAGTTGAATGCTGTTTGATGCGTTGCATTGCGATGCTTCTAATTGTATTGTTTTATTGTTCGAACATTAGTCATCGGCTTTTCATTGAGGTCTCTTTGCTCATTTTTATTGGTTTCATTACCCATCAAACGTCTTCACGCGTTACCGAGTTTTTATGCATGTTTACTTTGTAGTGTTCTTATTCAAACAAGCTCAAAAGTATTTTTTTGTTCAATCGCAGTACAGCTTAGCTGTTTCTATGCTCTAGGAACTACTGAGTGCGTTAATATACTAGAGCTGCCATTCGGTAGCTTTTGGTGTATTATAACTGGAGAGTGGTACAAGAAGTTGCTACCGTATATACATAGGTAAGGTACTGATTGTAATTTTCTAAGGACGGAGTCAAGCTATGACAAAATGCCATCTTGTATTTAGTTTTTGCTCCTTGTTGGTAAAGTCACCGGGTCCCATGTATAATGTCACTCGACAGTTATTGTGCCTGTAAATCGCAGTTTATGATTTCTTCTGTCACAGCTCTGTTGAAGCGTACACGAAATCGACAGTGGGAAGCTATGGTGACTGCATTAAGAAGACGAATTCGTTCCAGAACCCGCGATGTGTTCAGCACTTCACCAAGCAGATGAATTTGCCCTTCAAAAATACGTCGCTTATGAGTACTCTCAGGTGACAAATTGATTCTCTCTTAGGCGTGGTGAATAGGTTAAACCTAGCTGAACTACGTACGTAACACGCGCACGTAGCGTGTTGAGCCCCGCCCACTCCTTTTCAGCTGAGACGTCAGTTGGAGAGATAGATATCAGTGTTAATTAGTTCATAACTGTTACTTGCGATATAAATACGGTGAGCGAGGGCTTCCATGAAGAAAAAATAAGGATAATCATTTCTGCACGATTACAGCTGTTAATTGTGCGATGCAAAAATTCATTTGCTAGAAATAAGGCGACAAAATGTTGAATAGGTTGAAAGACGAAGCAATCAATTACAACGACATAGCTACGACTTCCGAAGTGTTGATATGGCTTATTTTATAATCATTATATAACAATATCATTTCACATACTAGTGCACTCCGCCATGAAAAATTACCGCGGAAGAACATAGCTTACAGGGGAAAAAAAACTACAGTTGCATACGTATTATCGGTGAAGCATTAGACGCTCTAAAAGTAGTTGTAAGTCTAAATTTTAAAGCTTGTGAAATTTGCATTTTAAAGTTTTTCTCATCAAAATGTTACAAATTGTCAAACGGAGGAGTGTTTTGTTTTTTCTTTACTAATTCAAGCTTCATATATTAGTCGCTCAAATGTGTTTCAAGTATTTGAACAGTTTCCCCCGTCAACATACCATTTTCTGTAGAGTTTTTCGGGGGAAACGTAATTAGGTATTAGGGCAACTTGGCTAGACAAGCGTTCAAAGTCTAACATGAAAGATTTTATTGCAAATTTTATAACTTCTTTGAGAGAAGTTAAGATGCCTGTGGTTACTTGGAAATTATTTGGAGGGAAAACTGAGTTTCTCATCATTAATATACAGTTTATCATTTTGCAAGGGAAAAATGTTAAAAGTACAGTAGATGTTACCGGTGAGGGCAAAGACTAAAAAATCACTTTTTCCGCTACTCCAGAGTTTTAAGAAGACAAAAACGTTCACCAAGTTGTTTTTTATGTTTAAAATGGCCAAACATCAATTATCAGCCCGTGGTAGCGGAAGTAATGGACTAAATTAATTAAGAATATATACTATTGTTCACTTGCGGAGCACCAACGTTCTTCGCTCCACCTGACGTCATACGAGGAGATGCTCAGAACGATATCAAAATGGTCAAGCGATGAGTTAACCTGTTATGTAGTTCAGACGTGAATTGGACCACGGGATTAAGTGAAGTACACTCATTGTGTAGTTAGTCGCACCCCATTGGGCAATTGCAACGTCTTTAGTTATCCACTTACTTCAATTTCTCTTGCTTTAGTTATGCATACCTATATTGTTTCAGCGTTCTATTTTACTTTCAGTTCTATTTTTCAGTTATTTTTCCCTTGCCGTAATCTAAACAGAGGCTCTCCATAAATATTGTTTTGCATATTTCATTTGTATTTCCTTATGGGGAGCAGCGCCCCCTCAGGGACCCTGTAGGTTATCTTATCCATTAGCTAGGCCTTCGGGACACCTGTCTTTCGTGCCTACTTTCCGGTTTCATACTCTATGAAATTAACTTTCTTCTATTTATCTTCTTTGCCAACTTACTGTTCCCATACTGGTTGCTATTGTGTGGGAACACCTTCGTTCATGAATTGCCTATTTTATCGACGCACTATATGTTTCTTATGTCTTCCTCTGTTGGATTACCTTTGTTCTGAAACGGAAGCTGAAATTATTCTGTAATCTTATCTTTGCATTTCCTCTTGTAATACCATAGGTACTACTAGGCAGGTGAGCCTTAAGTTCATTTAGTGTAGAATAAAACCGTATATGGAATCTTTCCCCTTATAGAATTCCTCGAATATTTGCAGGCTACCCGTTTTGTTCTAGGTTGGACCGCATCTAGTTTCATTAAAAGTGTTTAATTACGAACGCTGTAACTATGTTTTTTGTCATAACTGGTATAGAGACAGCTAGCCTACCTCTGTTCACTATAAGGGATGTTTGGAAAATTCCGATATTTTTCAATGGAGTTAGTAATTATATCCATTGATTGCTTGTTTCGTAAAGCTGCCGCTCACTAACCGAAATTGTCTTGATTTATTTTTTTTTGTTGATTTGAATAGGAGACTTTCAAAAATTTTATGCTTCATTGCGTGCATCAAACGATATTTCATATCGCCAGAAGTAATGCTGTTAGTTTTTATATTTGTATCATACAACTTATACATTTTTTTTACAGAGGCAAATTTCCAGCTCCATTTTGCTTCAAGCAACTGAGACGTCACCAGCTCACTCGTTGGGCACACAAACACGTCGCTGACGGAGTCGCACATTTCAAGAAAGGAGAACAATCGGAAGCTTTCCAGCTCCTAAACAAAGCGCTCTCCATCGATTCAGAAAATGTTGAAGCGTTCGTTGCTAAAGGAGCGCTGTAAGACACCTAATCTTGCATGTTTATTATATGTTGCTAGTGTTACTAGTGATCTGTAATGGAATCCGACTAAAGCAATCATTGGGACCTAAGTCTGAGAATTTGAGTCTTAATATGTATGCAAAATTGATTCATGTTTCAGTAATTACAATGAAGCTTCAGGTTAGTTCACAGTGAGCTAGTACTGTCGACGAAGCAGTGTTGCACGACTGCCCTAGAGTAACTGCACGAAATGATTCGCCGATTGTCTCGTGCGTTTCGGTCCGTGCTGCAGGGCTGTAATATATTTTCTTCTCAGTGGTTTGCTCCGGCAGAGCGTCTTCGTCGGTAGCACCAGACGCATAAGCCCCACTCGACTCGTGGGTGTCATCACAGTTTCGAGGCGTAACCCTCTGTATAAATAGATACAGTTTCCTAAACTTTTTTGGCTCACTCTTGAGGTAGCTTAGTATCACCAGTTCCAGGGCTCATCTCTTCTTTATTACTCGCTCAACTGTTATTATCTCAAGTAATGCTCTGGTACTGCTGGCTACTAGTTTACTCCTTGATCCTTGATCATATGCAAATACGGTAGTTCATAGCTATGACTTTATTACGTTTTCAATACCATTTCTTGAGTTGATGAAGTTGTTTTATCTATTATTAGGGTACTGGTGTAGATACTTGAAAATTTTATGAATCTTTTTTAGGGTACTGGTGTAGATAGCTACTTGACACTTTTATGATACTGGCCTAGGCCGTCAACTTGTGTTCACAGACATGTAATTTTTTTTCTCTAGAGGTGGAGTAGCAACTGCAACAATGTTTTGAAATCAAAGTTACCAGAGCGAGTTTTGGTAACAAGTGTGTAAGATGTTTTAGATTAGATCATATAAGCGGAACCAGGCGGACCCTTAGGTCCATTCCCAAAGGAGCCGCGGAGACTTGACTCCCGGCCCTCTATATAAGTCCTGGGAGCCTAACCCCATAACGTGCTGCTGACGGCAGAAAGTGTTGAAATGGGTTGCCGTATAACGAAAGGTCCATTACATAAAAGGCCTCAATGACGCTATTCCGAATATGAGTTACTCTTCCCAAGGGAGACTTTCCCACTAGATGAGAGCTCAATTACTTTAACCTGAAATAAAGTTACCCTGCAATGAAAGCGCTCTACTAGTTGGAGAGCTCAGGGACTTGAACCAGCTATGAGTAGTCTCGGTAAACAGGCCTTCCGCTACATGGAGGGATCATTGACTCTACCTCGGAAATGAGATGCTCCTGTAAAGGGAGGCCTCCCACTAGATCGAGGGCTCAAGATGTGGCCTCTGTGAAGGAAGACTCTCCACAGTGTGGAAAGCTCGCAATGGTACTTGAATCCCGCAAAGGGGGCCCTTCATCAAAAGGAGGGTTCAAGACCTTGATCCCAAAGGGAGGGTCTCCACAATCTGTAGGGCTCACAATTGTGGCCAAAAATAGACTGGTATTAATTTCCCGAAGGGGTTGCTAAAGAACCAGTCTTGGTACTATCGAAGATGGCCGAAGCCGGCGTTAGGCCAAGTGTGAAAAAAAGAAAAAAATCCCCTAGGAATTTTGAAGAATTGTATTCCTGTAGCCTGATTATCTTAAGTTGATAATCAGAAGAAAGTGCTGATTCTCTGAGCTGTTTTTGTGGCTAAAAGAAAGGCTAACCTTGTATTTAAGTATAATCGTTTAGTGGAATAAAAAGTCCGGCAATCTTAGTAGAGGTTTGTAAAATGTAAGTCATGCTTTTGATGTTGAAGCCTTAGTGAAATTGTAGAGTCCAAGATCTGGTTGGAATGATATAGAAATATTCTAGTCTTATGACTTCAAACGAAATAAATTATCCTTATCCTTTTTGCCTAAATGTAGTGACAAGGTGCTGCATCTAGTCCGAGGACTTAGGCTTGTCCGGAGTCTTACGATGTCTCAGGAACAAAGTAGAACTCGAATTCTCATCTTAATGTAGCAGTTTGAAAACTTCTAGTCATATGGTTTTGTAAGAGATCGTTGAGTTATGTGTTAAGTGCTTATGAGACCCTAACCCTATAAAGAAGTAGAGGCCGTAGTAGAAAGGCAAGTCTCATAATCGCTTGTAGGGCCGTGTTTAAGTTACAACCTCTACAATATATAGTGAGGACTCATGTTACAACTGAGCCCTATGATCTGTCGAAAGGACACGGAAGCTTTGCAGGTAAAAAACTTACCTTGAAAATTTGGAAGAAATTTAGCTGTATGATACTCGGTAGATGGAAGTCATGTCCCTGGTGATACTGGACTACCTCAGGAGCAAGCAAAAAAGAAAAAAAAACTCTATCTGACAATATTGAGGGTTACGCCTCGAAACTGTAATGACTCCCCAGAGTTGATTGGGGCTTACGCGTGTCTGGTGCTCTGCCTTCTTGAGAACATTTAGTCTACTTGTGTGCGTCGAGACGGGTATGCTTATTATAGCCTCAGATTGATTTTTAGTGCTACCACTGACAATGGCATTGGGACTAATTCAGTAGGTACCCCTTACGTTAATCCTGGTACTGGAATTCTGAATTCTCCCTATCAGTGCTAAACTATATTTTTGAAAGTAACTTTTTTAGTCAAAACAGTACCATGCGGTCTCATGCTCAATCTATGAGCGTATGTTGAGCTCTCATTGTCGTTCATACTGCCGGTTTTTGCGGTGTAAGGGACGACTTGAGCTGAGCATTTGTTCACTATTCAAATTGTGTGTGCGAATGTATAGTGTAGCTTGGGCCTTATTTAATAATTAGGAGCTCTGTACCTCAGTTAATGAGCACATACCTTTCATTTTTCGAATGAATCCTGCAATTTTCTAACCGCTAATATCTCGTCTAAGTCACGCAAATTTAAGTTTGTCACTCTTCAGAATAAAACGTATGTAAATGGCTGTGTAAGCGTTGACTTGACCGCCAAGGTCTTATTTTTTGACGAATTGCACATATATATGGTAGCTATATCTTGTGGCTTTTCGGTACTTATATTTTACCCCAATCAATTAGGTCATTATGCATATTAGCAGGTATGTTGCGTTTTTGTTTTTTCTCAAAATTGTGCTCATTTTGCAGCATAGGGTTACTACTTGGAAGACACTTGTTGTTTGCCTTTGTTATATAGGAACTCGGTGAACATATCCCACTGTGTGGATTGATTCGTAACTATAGAGTCGTAGCTAATATAATTTTTTTACAGACTTGCCAACATGGGTAGCTTTCAAAAAGCCGTGGAAGACTTTGAAAATGCTTTGAAGCACAATCCTGAGCATGGCAATGCTCGTAAATACATCTGTGAGACTTTACTCGAACTTGGAAAGAAGTGAGTCTGTATGTGTGTGTGGTTTTTATTTTGAGTATGTTCCCGGTTTTTACGTAGGCTATGACCCTGCAGAAGGTGTAAGATTGGCCGCAGGGTTATGTTAGTTGAGGTTGCCTAGCATATGTAATGTGGAGCAGCGACGCCAGTGCAGACCTTGTCGTTTCTTTAGCCTCAGCTAGGCCTTCAGGACGTCTTTCCTTCATGCTCACTTTGCTAATTCTGCTTGTATGCTCCATGTGCTACTTTCCTCTGTTCTTCCTCTTCTTTCCCTACTTGCTGTTACCATCAGCGTTGATGCTGTGTAGGAACACCCTCGTGCACAGGTTCCACGTTTCTATTAACATTATTTATGTCCTTCCTCTGTGAGGTAGCTTTTGTTGAGAAAATAGAAGCTCAACTACTCAATATCATGATTTAGGTATAATGAAAATGCTTGTCGTATCAGCAGTCGTGTTTAACTTGGCTTGATTAGAAAAAAATATGGATCTTGAATGTCATTTTGTTTCAATGGCAAAGGTCTAATGGGCACAATTGTCTCAATAGTCTAATACCTGTGCTGCGGAATTTCTCGTTACTCTTTATTTTACTAAAGCTCGCCAAAAACTTCATCTTATAAGCAGTGCACATACCTACATTTTATGCATCTCTAATTGGGTTATGTTTTTGCCGTGTTTGTCTCTGCCTGTCACCAAGATTACCCAAAAAATTACGAACTTATGTTTGCGAAATTTACACGGATTGTTTGGCGTGTTAACAGTAAAAGATGATTCCGTTCTGGTGAAAACGGATCCATTTGTTTGCCTATTTTTTTTGAAGTACCACAATTCAAGTTATGGATGGATTTTCATGGAACATACATGAGTTGTTGGGTTTATTACGAAGAGTAAATGATCAAAATGTTGTGATGTTATTTTACCGTTTGTCGCAGTGTTTTATTTTATGCTTGTTAGCACAATAACTCAAAAAGTTATGGTTGGTTCTTCATGAAATTAATTATTTACGAGACTTGTTAGTTGTTAGTAATGCGCTTTCAGAGATATATTCTGGCGGGCCCTTTCCCTATCACTATATTTGGGCCTCACAACCCCAGGGATCCCAAGTGCCTTCTCCGCAAGGGATACTGCAGTTTGCTACAGTTCCTGTTGACAAGGTTAGTTTTGTGAAGTTAGGTAGGCCCGGGGTTTGCAGATGCACAATTTCCTGTCAGTGGCGCACTGACCACTTAGAATCTGAGACCGACCGGCAGAAAAGCCGAGACAAAACCATGGATACTTTGAAACGAGACGTACTTCGCGTCAAGGGGCCCACGAGCCTGCGTTAAACCACAGGAATAGTTTAGAACCAATTTAAGCTTCTCCTTGCCGTTTCCTTGCTTTGCAGAGGTAGGCGCTCTCAGAGTGCTCTCTAGTCATCTATGGGTTATTACAAAGGCGTAGTGTTGGACATGTTGAATATCCGTGAGATATATATGTGTGTTTGTACCCGAGACTTGAAAAGGTTGATTGTCGAGATGGTTTTATAGCTATTTTGAGACCGCACCCTATGCGTGGGTCCTGTCCTATTAGCTGTTCAAATATCAATGTGAAAGTAAAATGGCCTTTTGATTGTCTTCTATATGCGTGCATGAGATTGCGTCAGGAGATGCACGATCGCGAGTTTAGCCGAACAAGATTGTGTTACGATTTGATATAGATTTAACGTGTGTATTTGTATTTCATCAGGCACGAAGAGGAAGGTAAGCTGGGTGCTGCCGAGAGCTGTTATGCTCGCTCCTTGCAGGTAAATCCAGACCATGAAGGCTGTAAGAGCGCCCTTGCAGCCCTTCGCTCTCGTGCTGGCTTCACTAGTTCTCTCCCTCCGGAACTTGAGTGAGTAGTGCTTCGAACGGAGAGGTTTTCTTTACGTATGGCGTTAATGCGAGGTTCTCGTTTTCGGGGTACTCGTCGCATTGGCGCTGTAAAGCCTAGAAATAATTTTGGGATTCGCTATTCATCACATTATTTTGTATGTAAGATCGGCGGATGAAGTTGTGCAATAAAATGTAAGCATATGTTAGTTTCGAACATTTAAAATGGAAAAGTTAGCCCTCAGTTTGCATGCACAGCAAAATTTGAACTTCCCTGAACTGCTGTTAGAAGCCAACTATTGAGAGTTGTACTCAAGATATTGAGGAACTGAAGCAGATAAAAATAGTGATGGTTTGAAAAAAAATAGCTTCTAGCATCAAGCTATGTTAAAGTCGGAGGCCGCAGTGTATGCAAGCAACCCCGGCACTCGTTCTTTATCATTTTCATGCAGTTGCAACGCACATAAACCTGACATGTTAGATGGTATAAATTGGATCGCTGTTATATAGTCTTCGTTTCTGATACGGCGGGAAAACCCTCATTATAATAAAAATAACAACCGTAAGAGATGGATAGAAAGTGCTGTTTTAGTGACGTGAAAATTCACATGTCAAACCATGGTCCTGGCATTTGCGTCATATTTGAGCAATGTTTGTACGTGCCTTCTAAAGAATGAGAATTGAAATATTAACTTCTCTGAAACAGAGTCCAGTTTACATATAGTTAACGAGCCTTAGGATGGTGTACTAGCTAAGAGTTGAATCCTGTCACTTTCTATTTCTCAGCTTAGCGATCTAGTAATTACCCCAGATGAGGTTGTACTGGTTATAATAATTACATTACTGAATCATAATCTGATATGACAATTGACCTAATAATTTTTGTGTTTCTGGTTATATGTTTAGTGTCCTACCACCGACGTTACCGTATACGCAGCAACCCCCCCCCCCCCCCCCCCCCCNCCGCCGTAGAAATTCGGCTAAATTTTTTTCTGGCGAACCTGTTCGAATTATATTTTGGAAACATCTTATGATTATTATTTTTCAAGTCAAGTTTCCGCCGCCTTTTTTTTATTGTAGTTGAAGTCCATGGGAGAGAAGTTACAGATTTATGTATTTTCTGCCAGTGTAATAATTTATTTGTATTTTTCAGACCAAAGGCAGCAACAGCACAAGATGAAACTGGTAGTGAAATTGTTTGTGAAATGGAGGTCAGCCCGGTGTGTGAGATTCCGGATAGGTCTCCGTCCGTAGAAAGACTTTCACCTAAAGATTCTCCTAACGACAACATGAATCGCCAGCGGTCTCTGTCTCCTCTGGCACAAAAGTTTGCCATGCAAAATAATGCATGGGCGCCTCCGGAGTTTGTGCAGACAACCAACTCCTTCATGCAAATGCAGCGTACCGAGGCACAAAGTTCCAACTCCAGTAAAATGGCTGGTGCTGAGGAAAGAAAAAAGAAAGACTCGAAGATCATAACTCCGTTTATAATAGGGGCGAATAAATCAGCTGCTGCAGTAGTGGCTACGGCTGCTGCCACTGATCCCAATACCTTGATTTTCGACGGTCCTACTGAAGCTGTCCTCACTTCAATGAACCAATCGCGCCCTGCTACCACAGCTGTTGTTTATACTACTGCTGCTACGTCAGTTCCAGAGAGCACTGCTGCAAGTAATGTGTCCGCTGCCAAGACTACACCTCCTATAGTAGTGGCAAGTGCAGCCGGAGCTGCTTCCAGTGCGGGCAACACTGTTGCCTCTCATGTAAATATTGCACCATCTACTACTAGTAGTGATTCGGCTTGTGACACCAAATCAACAAATGCTAAAGAGAAGACCCCATTGGATAAAAATTTTGAACGAACAATGACCGTGAAGCCTAAAAATAAAGATGAGGCTGAAGTCCTATCATTGACGCTAATTATGCTGAGCAAGAGGTAAGCTATCCAACGTCGTATACTTGCTGTATTTATATTGGCTTTATCCTGAAAATTAATCTACATCTATGAGCTGCTATGTGGAAAAAACAAGGTAAAGTACTGTTATACGAGTATGATGCGTCAGGCTAGTCACTAGTTAGCACGTTAAACTGTCATATTTTGAATATCTAATAGCTACAACATGTTGAGCATATCTGAGTGTACACGGTCCTCATTACAGATTATGATAAATCACGTGAGATTCGAAGTTCTGAAGCGTATAGATGTGCACATCACTGATCAAGTTAAATTTTTGTGTCTGGACGTTTTACAGGTACAAGGCTATCGGTAACTTGATCCGCGCCCGCATGTGCCTCGAAAAGTCACTCTCACACACTCCCAGACACGAACCCACACTTCTAGCTCTACTTGAACTTTCTAAACCATCAAAGTCCTGTGAGCCTTCGCTTGTTGAGCTACAGTCTCAGCGACAAGCTGGCCCTGAGGTTTCATCTTTTGGTGCTCCGCCCTCTAGTCGAGCTCCGCCCATGTCTCAGGCTCCGCCTACTTATAGTGCTCCTGGAGTACGAACTGCTATGCAGCCTCAACATGTGACGATGCCTGTCCAACCACCTGGTGTACCGCCTCCTGGCATGCATTTCCCGAGTATTGGAGTTCCACCTCCTGGGTATCCTGGCCCAATGGATTGTGCTCCGCCTATCCCACCTATATCTTACCCTCAGTCAGGAGGACCGCCTTTTAGTGGTCCTCCGCCAATCTTGTCAGTGCCGCCGCCATCTCATTTTGGAAAATGGGGAGGTTCTCTTATGGCTCGTAAGTTCCTTTAAGCTTCCTACATAGCTATGGTGTATTTTTCTAAAATGAAATTTTTTTATGCTTTACTCGTATCTCTAAATATCTCTGTTGCAGATTTGTGCTGTTTCTGTGATCACGGACTTGGCAGGAACTCACAGCCTTAATGCCCATCAAACTGGACTTAATTATGTGCTTTAAAACTGACAATGTATGTTTACGCCTAACATCTAATTGTAGCTTAACAAACCAAATATAACGGCTGCTAAATGCACGTCAACTTGGGAAATCATTCAGGTTGTCCTATATATTTTAAATTTTTAAAATGAAATTAACCACGAGATATACTACTACTGCTATTAACCCCGAGACATTGCTCGAGGTCAGGTCGATGCCCCACGCTATAAAAAAAACGAGTATCCGAGTTTTGCGCGCGAAATTGACGTTTAAATACTTGCACACTCCCGCTTTTGCTTAAAATTCTGTGATGGAGCTTGCAGCATTTTTTGCGCTCGATACACGTCAAATGCGCGAAACTGTGTCAACAAACCGCCACTAGAGACATCTATCGACGGGTAGGTCGTCCAATTTGCTTTCGGAACTGCAACGGTTGATTATTTTTAAGATAGTTCGTCATATAAACTAATTAGACTAAGTATTACTCTTGAAGTCATTGGATAGCATCTCTTATATTACTCTGCTTGTTATATGTATTTTTGTCACGGTGTTTAGTCCGTCGCCGTGACAACGTTTGGATTAACGAGGCTCGAAGTTTTTTGTTTTTTAGCGCAAAAAATTTTGCGTGTTTGCGAGAGTTTCCTCAGCTTTTGGCTAGGTCTGTCACAGCCTAAGTTACCGTTAGTAAGATGGAAATCATATGTTATGGGGGAGCAGCGGCCCGAGAGCATGTCTCGCGTTGATCCTGTGTTGTGGGAACACCTTCGTGCATGGGATCCCCGTTTCTCATGGCATACTATATGTCCCTTGCTCTTTCCTCTGTGATATCGTTCTGCTCGGAAACGGAGGCTTAAACTTATTAACTATAACTAACTAGCCATTAGCTAGGCCATCGGGACGACTGTCTTACCCACTTTGCTTCCTTACATTTTCGTACTCCTACTTGCTCATGCTTTATTCTGATCTTCCTCTTCTTTCCTGACTTTATGTTCCCATGCGCGTTGATAATGTATGAGAACACCTTCGTGCATGGGTTCCCCATATTCCTATCTTTATACTATATGTGACTTGCTTTTTCCTCTGTTAAATTGCCGTTATTGTGGAGATCGTGGCTTAAATTACTCAATATAGCTAATGGTTATAAAAAACATCTAATACAATAGTCTAATAATAGAATGGAGAGGTAAATACGTATCATACTATCTATTCTGTCATTTTTAGCTTGCCGAATTCTTTTCTAAGTTGTTATTGTTACTGCTGTTATTGTGATTCATTTGCAGAATAGCACTGCTGAAGAAATAGTCTGGATGCCCGGTAAAGAGTCAACCGTTTACAGTCAACATAAAACTTTTGTAGAAATAACACTGGAGGCGTAGCAAGAAATTCAGTTGGGCAGCAAAGCTTTGACGTTTTTTTAAATAATGTATTATAGTGAATCCTGTCCGACGTGAAATCGCCGTAAGGTTAGGTTCGTCCATCCTATGTTATGGAGACAGCGATCCGAGGTTGACCTAATAGGATGGATACCTAAGCCATAGCCAGACCTTTGCGACTTCTTTCCTCCGGGCCCACTTCTCTTCCACCTTCATGCTCCTAGGAACTGATGGTGTTTTCTTCTGTTCTTTTCCTACTTGCTGTGCCCATGGGCAGTGATCCTCATTGGAAAAACACTCGTGCGTGGGTGTTTTTTTTTTTATCTTGGTATACTATGTGTCCTCTCTTTCATTTCCTCTCGCAGATCTTCAAATTGGGCTCGAAGTTAATTATGTAATAATAATTACGTACAGTGTTCAGAGAATATTTTGTTACTAAGTTAACATTCTGTTAAGTAACATTCATGCCCTAGTCTCTCTCGTGTGGAAGGACACAAAAGGGGCCGACCACTTGAGTGTCTCCTACTATACTTTGCGCCTTCTGTTTCCCTGCCCGTAGTAGCGCACGTGCCCACCACGCCTACCCAATAGTCTATGCGGTATTTGAATACTGCACAAGTAATTTATCTTTTGAAACGCCTGAGTTGCGGCTACGGAGGTTAAACGAAATATAGAATAATAGTAGCGATCATGCTAAGGATTTTATGGAATTTTAAAAGTAATTTATTGTTTTGTATTTCTAGCTGCTCGTGAATCAACAGCAATGCAGCCCAAAACGTTCCAAAGTAAAGAAGATCAAGAATACCATGAGAAAGTTGACAGTTTCCTCAACAAGATTTTGCAGCGGTGAGTTATATTTAGAAGTTTTAGCGTACAATCGAGTTGTTGAATATAGTTGTCTATATAGATAGAAGGATTGACCCAGTGGGGTATCGAAGCTGGCAATGACCGGAACCAATTCTTTACTAGATTCCTCAGACTAGAGGCTCATATACGGTACTGTAGAAGGCATCGCACTGATATATTGTGCAACAGCACTATATTTTGAGTTCGTAAGTACTGATAAGTAGCTGTCAGTAAAGCACTTTCATCGATTTGAAGTTCAGTCGCCCAACTTCAATAAATTATTTTTCTGTACTCATCCCCTTTTCTCTGTTGGGGCCCACTGGACCCTCGCCCATTGCCTAGCTCCCTCTCATTCCCTCTCGGCACGCCACTGGGTGACCCTGGGAAACTTAACATTTAGTATAAATTAAGATCATCCTTCTGTGCACTGCGTCCCGCTAGACGCTATAGCTTACTAAAGTATGGCCTTAGGAACTTTGTGTGACCGCATTTGTTCTACAAAATTGTTATTCTCAGTTTTTCTATTGTTTTTTCTAGTGTGCCTTTTTACAAAGCACGTCCATCCCCCCTCAGGGGGTATAGGATGGTCATACGATTAGGTTCGCCCATCCTATGTAATGGGAGCAGAGGCCCCCGGACGATTTGTAGGTTAGCTTAGCCATGAGCTAGGCCTTCAAGATGTCTGTCTTTGGTGCCCACTTCGCTTCCTTCAATTTTCATATTCATACTGATGATGCTTTGTTCTGCTCTTCCTCTCCTTTCCTGACTTTGTACCCATGCGCATTGATCCACTTTCGAGCATGGGTTCCATGCTTCTATTGGCATACTACATGCCCCATCCTTTTCCTCTCTGAAACACTATAGTTGTGTCTTAGAGAGGATTAAGCAGGCAATGTAATAAATAAGAAGCGCATCCATCGTCCTTGCCCGAATTTCTCTTAATCTGAACGCATTTAGGTACTGTTTTTACCTCGTGTCTTCTCTCTTTGGGTCCCCGAGTGCCCACTGTGTAGGCGGGGGTGAATTAAAATTTGTACTTAACCTCTTCTCTCTTTGTGTCACCCATATACCATGTCTCAGTTAGTGCCATTTGCAAGAGAACGGCTCATTTATTCGTTAAGGAGAAGCTTATTATTACAGTGCTTTTTATCTTACTCTCATTGCTTTTCGTGAAACTAATGAATTGCGCCGCTATTCTGAAGTTTCTCCTCTGCTGAAACTTATTCTACTGATGCATGGCTTCCTAACTCAGTAATTGAGATACCGTAGATCTCATTCCCCTGTTTCGGGAACCGGTTTCACAGGGAGGTTTTCGTACTGCAAACGTAAATAACTAGTAGTCTTTTTTGCGCATTACTTTGAATGTTTCTTATGTACACATTCTCTGATAAGAGAAATGAGGGAAAAGCATTTTGATACTTGATGAATGCATGGGCAAAGTTTGAAACGATGTTGAGGTCAGGTGCTCTAACAGTGGAACTGGCAACGTTCTTTGCTTCAGTACCGTAGTTGCATAACTTTTCGCTCATACGAGCCTATCTTTGGCATTAGGGGAATTACCCAATTGCCGAACTATCTCCAAACAAACGTGTGTTATTCCATGGGATTATTACTTTCACCTATAAAATATAACTGTTTGTTCGGAAATAGTTGGTTCCGCAATTGGGTAATTCTCATATATGTCCATGTTTCATATCCGCAATGGATTTGTAGGGTTAAGTAGGTAAGTTTGAAAGACTAGGCTTGAGTTCAGTTTCTTCTTATCTTTAGGAACAGTTGGAAGAATTTGTTAAATCCTCCCAGTGTTATTGCTTTAAAGTGCAATTCCTTTTAAGCAATAAAGCCATTGCTTGTTTGATAATTTCATTCTATAATTTATCTTCTTGAATGTAAAATATGCTGGGTGTCAAACAGTTTGAATAATCGAGTACTGGAGTCGTAGCTTTAGCTTTGAAATAACTATCATCGGGAACGTCAATGACTGCTTTTTGCCACTAGGTTTAGAGATCCATGTAGGGAGTTGAATGCAATAAGCATCTTATGTTACCCGTACCTACGTTTTTTCGGTTTTTTAATAGTACGTAGATGAGTGAGAACGTAACTGCAATGTAATTCATCACCCGTGAACTTAATGCCTTATGAATTCCTACATGGGTTTGTCTATTATAAGTTTTAACTTGGCTCATGTTTATTTATGTATAATGGTTTCAGACAAAACGAGCTCCTGCCGAGACCCAAGCGTAACTGAGGAAATTTGTGCCTTCCTGCAACAGAGTATGCCACTTCGTCTTCGTTTATGCGATTTATGATACAGTAATTGTGTTTGCCCACTTTGTGTTGTTGATAATTTTCATGTGTACCGTACCATAAAACTGGTATTTCTTTGTAACCTATGAGTTGTTGCCATTAGGTAAATGTCTTCGTTTAATGATTTTTTTTGTTTTGCTTCTCGAGTAAAAATGTACTAGACCATTCTGTACCTATCAATTTTCACGGAGATTTGTGTGGCAATTGTTAATTTTTACTGTATGGTCAGTGGAGAGTTGGGACAGCTGTTTTGATGGATTCTGCTCTAGCTTTTATGCATTCAAGCGCCAATGGAGGTCAGTGATCTGCGTTGGCGGCCCAGGCTTATGATTCAGAATAAGGAAGAGTGGGGCCTGTTTTTTTTTTTTAACTTCTGTACCCGGACCGATGAATGCTAAGAGTGCCCACCACTGCTGTTGATTGCCTTTGTAAGACATGTGTTGTTTTGGCGCAATAGCCACAAGATCTATTGCATCTGGCCATAGAACTTTCAGTGGTTAGTTCTTTGCTGAGGTCTTTCTGTACCCTTGAGAATGCTACAGAACAAACACTTATTTTTTTCTTGGAAACTGCAGAAATGATATAAACAGTATGGCCCTCACGGGTATATTCTGGCGGGCCCTATCCCTGTCAGAATATAGTTGGGTCTCAGGAACCCAAGGGCTGTCCCGAGTGCTCTTTCCGCTGGAAATGTTATAGCTGGTCACAGTTCCTGCTGAGAAGGTTAGTTTGCTGGGTTAGGAAGGCTTTACTTCCTTTTCTGCTCAGCGAGGTGAGCCGCCGAATGGTGGTAAGCGACTCATCCCGTGGGACTCCTTTTTCCTCCCGTGTGGTTGGGCGGGCCACTATAGGGGCTCTCCGTACGAATGTTGTCTTGCTTGTCTCCCTCTCTGTTCGTCGTTCATCTCCTAGGATGCTTCGCGCCAGATTTTCCCACCATAAGTAGCGCACTGAGCAAACTTTTATGTTTTATAGCTGAAGAGAGCCGATGTCGGGATAGGAAATTTCTACTAGAGCCTCCCGGAAGACAAGCATCACTTTACGGATCGCCCTGTGGTGGATACGGTGGTTAAACGAGTCTAAAAATGATATGCATAGTATGTATTTACAGAACTCACTGTCCCCGTGTAGAAGTTACTGTAAAACGTAATTTTCGCCCATTTTTTGCTTTTCTCGTCTAGATCTATTGCGCGATTACCTGGAATCAGAGAATGTGTCAAGCATGCTTGCACTATTGCATCTGCTTGCTTAAAGCCCTCAGACGAATATTTTGACGGACCCTTTCCCTGTCACAATATATATGGGCCTCACGAACCCAAGGGCTGTTGCGAGTGCCTTCTATGCAGGGGAAGTATCATCTCTCCGCAGTTCCTGCTGACGAAGTTAGTTTTGCTAGTTTTTCTGTTCCATGAGGTGGACTGTCGATCAAAATAGCAGAAATCTCTAGTCTCTCTCGTGTGGAAGGACGCAAAAGGGGCCGACCACTTGAGTGTCTCCTACTATACTTTGCGCCTTGTTTCCCTGCCCGTAGTAGCGCACTTGGCCACCACGCCTACCCAGTATGCGGTATTTGAATACTGCACTAGTAGTTTCCTTGTTGAAACGCCTGAGTTGCGGCTGCGGAGGTTAGACAAAATACATAATAATAATAATGTTCTTGCTGAGAAGGTTAGTTTATTAGGTGTGGTAGGTTCTCTATATTTAGCCTTATTTTTCCGCGAGGTGGGCTGTCGACTGAGATAGCCTACCATATCCGTGGGACACTCGACTGTCTCACCGGTTGAAGGCCATGGTAGGGGTCGTCCACTCGACTGCCTTTGAGCCTCTTTCCCAGCCATCAGGGGTACCTATATTCTGGCGGGCCCTTTTCCTGCCACAAAATATTTGGACCCTACGAACCCAAGTGTCTTCTCCGCAGGGGCTATTGCAGCTGGCCGCAGCCCCTGCTGAGTAAGTTTTGTAAAGTTAGGCAGGTTCTCTATATTTCCCTTTCTGTTCCGCGAGGTGGGCTGTCGATTGCGATAGCCGACCTTGTACGCGGGACACCTCTAGTCTTATGTGGAAGACCACGAAAGGGGCCGTTCACCGGAGTGTCTGTTCCTATTCGTTTTCGCGCCTTTCTCCTGCCAGTAGTAGCGCACTGAGCCAACTTATACTATAGGGCAGAGGAGAGCCGATATCGAGATGGGATTTTCCTACTCAGTCTCTTGGCCGATTAGTATCATTGTGCGTATTTCCCTTTGGCGGAAACGGTGGTTAAACTAATCATATAACAATATTGCACCTTTTTCCTGCCAGTAGTAGTAGTTGTGCTGTCGGCCAACTGAGACTTATAGACAGGAATGCAGAGATAAAACATTCTAAAACTGATGCGACATTATAAACTGAGTCACTGCTTGGATCATGTCGTATGGCCTGGGTGCGTTGTAAAAACCAGGTACAAACATGGTACAAAAGAGTTCAATGGTAAATTGCCAGAAGAAAATTTACCATGGCTTCCGATTCTGTTGCACATGGCTCTTAAACGGTGTAGCAACCCCAAAGTGTGAATTTTTTAGCAGTATTGTAAGCGAGAATACCAGCTATTCAGTATCGTTGCAGTATGTGTTGTACCGAGTTCCAGAGGCTTGTCTGTCCTATTCAGACGGAAGTTGCACTCCTGTCCCGCTCTCGGCGATGCTATAAGTTGCCTTTGATAGATCTTTGAGATTCCTCTGGCCATACTCCCATTTCCCTCACAGCTTGCTGCAGAAAAAAAAGCACGTACAGTCGACGGTATCGACAATTTCCACAGTGACTGCTCAGGGCAAAACTACTTAGCTGCTACTGTTGCGTTGCATTGTTCTATCCTGCGGTCAGTGGGTATCTATAAGCTCTGTAGCTTTCATTCGATTTTTTCTTTTAAATTAACACATTCGCTACCAAGCGGTGACCCACAGGAAACCCTTGCAACATTTGGGGCCTAGGGGCGCTGCCGCCCCCAAATGCTCCATTGCGGTTTCAGCTTCTGGCGCTGCCCATAGTGTTATAGTAGTAAGGAAGCCAGTTTGAGCCACCAGTGGCTCAAGCTGGTAGCGAATGTGTTGAGTGGGACAGGAGACAAAGAATGAGGACAACTCCAGGTATGAAGTTTGCATGTACTGTCAAGTCAACGTTCTGTCGTTCCTCCAGACCTGCTGTTGAATTATACATTGTGATCTTCTGTACACTGCTGGCATTACTTTGACTTAGAACATTGCAGTAGCTTTTTAGTTATTTTCACTCTTGAAGCACCATGAACTGCTTAGAGACTCCTACACCGACGCATAGTCTGTTCTTATCTAATCCTGTAAGTATTGTCTGTGGCAATTCTTTCTGTCCGTATAGTCTATTCTGATCTCATATCTGCTGTAGCAGAACGCTCGAGTATTGGCTCTCGAACTCTTACAGCGGGGCGGTTAGACTTGAAAGCCAACCAGTTCTTGCGCCTCCCTCGCTGAGTCAGCATCATCGGCGTCCGGATGCTACTGCGAAAGTGCTGACCTTAGCCAGAAATGGGAATGGTCGGGCAGTCGCAGTCGTCAAAATAGCTCTCCGTCTCTGGCACCATGGCGCTTGATGTTCTGCTATCCACTCAAGCTGTACACTTCTCGTGGGCCAGTAGACCCAAATTTGCAAGACAAACCAGTGTTGTCTTTTCCCCATTTAGGATGTGCGGTCACTTCGACTTAACCTTTACTCTTGCAAAATTCATCATTGTTTTTCTTGAAAGAGATATATATCTTAGGGAGGCTTACATAACTTTGCGAAGACATGCATCCATCCATGCACACATTGTATAAGGATTGTGTTAGTTATTTTTACTATCGATTTGTATCAATAAAATGCTTGCCTTTCATTTATATCCTTGTTCTTCGCTGCGTTTCGATGGAAAGAACTTCAACGCTTTGCTTCCTGGTCGTTCATCCTACTGTTCACCTCTGCAAGATGTTATTTCGGCGACGTGGACTCGTTTCTCATCATTCCGTTGCTTCATTATGTAGCTATTTGTTTCGTCTTAGGCATTTGCGCCATTTTTCCTGGTAAGCACTTCTTTAATCAAAGGTCGCCCTCAGGGGTATATTCTGGCGGGCCTATCCGTACCATAATATATTTGGGCCTCACGACCCCAAGGGTCCCGAGTGCCTTTTCCGCAGGGGATGTTGCACCTGGCCGCAGTTCCTGCTGAGGCTTGTTAGATAAGGTAGGTTTCCTATATTTCACCTACTGTTCCCCAAGGTGGGCCGTCGATTGAGGTGGCCGACCTTTTCCCGCGGGACTCCTACCTTCGCCCCTGCGGAGGGCCACGGAAGGGGCCAGTCGCTCGGGCGTTTTTCTTCTGTCTTCTCTTTTCGGTTTTTCGTCTCTTGCCCGATACCGCGCGGCTGAGCAAATTCGTTCAGTCGAGCCGTGCAGGGTTGGAGATGTATGTGCTTTATAAATATGAGGCACAGAACACACTGATGTGAGTCCGCCGTCGCTCATGACCTTGCAGCTGAAATGCTGAGATAAAATATTTGACCTTCGGCGCGATGCAGCTTAGGATCGCTGCGCTAGCAAACCTTCTTACTAAGCATAACCAAAGGATTCTACATAGCTAATTTTGTACTTTGTACTTCTATTTGTGGTTCACTCTGCAACGTATCACGGAGCCAATTTGTGCAAAGTTGTACAACGGTAGTGTTCACTGCGTGGTCAAACATTAGTGGCGTGCTACACTTTAAGACTTCTTGTTGATATTCCAAATGGTAATGAACTTTATTGTTTTCAGAGAAGAATCAAGAGGATCATCACCCTCTCGCTCTCCTTCTCCTGCTGAGCAAGCGTCCAAGTCTCGAGAGCGCTCACAACGGCGTGACGACCTTAGTCACTCACGAGGTCCTCGAGAGCAATCTCGGAATGTTCGAGACAAAAAGTCACAGTCGCAAGACCGGCGGTCGCGATCGAAAGATCGTCGGGAAACTTCTCATGAGGCGAATTCCAAGCAGTCTGAGCGTAAGCCAGTTGTCTTCGAGCCTTCAGCTATCCCCCAACAGGCAGAGAAGGATAAACAAAAACCCGTGCAAAAGGAGCCGTCTGTAGACCGGCAGCGGAAACGCAAGAGAGGTTAGTTTTGCTTCCCTTGTCTTTAGCATGGTTACCTTAGCCATTAGCTAGGCCTTCGGGACGTCTGTCCTTCATGCCCAATTTGCTTCCTTCCCATCTTTTACTCCTACTGATCTTTCTTCCATCTGTTCTTCCTCTTCTTTCCCGACTTGCTGTTCCCATGCGCGTTGATCCTGTGTCGGAACACCCTCGTGCATCTTTTCCACGTGTCTATCGTCACACTATGTGTCCCTTCTATCTTCCTCTGTGATAGCGCCTTTGTTGTGGAAACGGAGACTTGAACTTTTGAATGCATAAATAATAATGTCTTTAGCATGGAACCCATTAGGAATGTTTCAATATTTTCAGTGGTGGAGAAGGTTTGATCTGTAAAAGGTTATTATAACTTGGCAAGGAAATTTAACTACATTTTCCTACTCAGATATTTGAAATGTTAGCAGTCTTCATCCCTTGTTTACACTTATGCAAATTTACATTTCTGAAAACTAGGAAACTGTTAGGTAGTAATATCTGTCATTCTGCACTTACCATTGCATGTTTAAGTTGATTCTGAAGCAAAGTGATAAAGTTGACGAGCTCTTTAGTATAGTTCGATGTGCTTTTCTTTCATTGGCTTCCAAAATTATGGATGCTTCAGTTATTATCTTGAGCTCATTGGCAGGTACTTAACGAACTGGTTATATCAATTACAGTATGTTACCTTTGATTATGCAAATATAATTTTTTTACTTTATTTTTCAAGAGAAGTGTCTAACTCTGAAATATCAAAATTAACTAAATGTATGGCTATGTTTAGCACTTGTAAAATAAATATTTAGCCATTTGCTAAAATTCTATTTGTCATACAATTTGCTTATTTACGAGTTTTTTTTTTTTACTGTTACCTCTGATTATGCAACAAGTTCATAAAAACGTCATAAAGTGAAATTAAATAGAAGTGAACAGGAACATTTTTATTAAACTTCCAAAACCGAGAAACAGTAACCAAAACAATTCAATTAACACTGAAATAAGTGTTCAGTAGTGGTAAACATGACAAGGTAATTTTGAACATGGCAACCTCCATTTTTTATGATTTTTATGAGGCGATTATCAAGAGAGTTTGTCAGGTTTGATGTTTCAGATGGTGGAATAGCATCTGCAGCTGTTTTTGCTGCATTCCACAGGCTTTCTTTGCTCAAAAACTGCTGACCACCGTCGTAGACCTTCCTTTTGATCATTGCTCAGAGGTTCGCTATGTGATTTAACTTGGGGCTATTCTCTGGCAGGTCATAATCCTTTTTGATTTAAATCCTCCATCCGCAAGCCAGTAAGCGGTGTACCGTGCTCGGTGTGGGAGAGCGTTATCGTGCTGAAATACCAGTTTGGATCTGCGTGCGATAGTCTGCTCATCAAGCCATGGAATCTAGTTGGCTTCAAGAAACTGGCAGTAGCTTTCTGCATTAAGTTTAACCCCTTCTGCCACTTCAATGGACCAATAAGGGTTGCCACCTACTATCCCGGCCCAAAACATAACACCTCTACCACCTTGTTGACGCTGAAGCCGTGTTTGTTGAGGTCGGTCATGGAGGATCCATCCAGATGCCCATCCATCTGGACTATCAATAATGGCTCTGCCTTCGTCAGTAAATATGACTTTGGAGAAATCAGTTTCATGTTCTCTTCAGCTCATTTGACCATATTTTCTTCATGAGTATTTGTTAGAAGTGATCGTTTAATTGATTTTTTCACTTTCCTTAGCTTCTGCAGCACCACACATCTTGTCTTTCTGCTTAGTATTGGGGCTCCAGCGTCTTCAAATATCGCCTTACTTGTAGAAAGTTGTTTTCTAGCCATAGAAACCTTCAAATATCGCATATCCCGAGCAGTCGATTTCCTCATAGAGGCTCTATCCGGAGTTTTGCGGTTGAACTTAGCTTCAATTGCATAATCCTTAATTGTTCAGTGATCACGCTGAAATTCCTTGAAAACTTAGAGTGTTACCTTTCCAGAAGCCAATAACGAGATCTCTTTGATCTCTTCTTTACTGGTTAGACCGCTTTTCTTGCCCATGTTGACTAGAGAGTGATTTTGCATAATCTGGCGTGACAGCAGAACCCCGTGTGATAAGCAAATGTTGCCAAAACGTTGGAAATGGTCCCGTTTTAATTTTTTCGAAATGTTTTTTATAGGTACAACATACCTGTGCACCAACTATGCACATTTTAAATGTTAGACACTTACCTTCAAAAATAAGTAAAAAAAATTGTATATGCATGATTAAAGGTAACATACTGTAGCTAATCCCGCAGTTAGCAATGGAAAAAATTAAACTTTTGCTGCATCATCGTATTTGACTATAGCTTCATACATATTGCAATTTTATATACCCCTGCATTCTACTGCTCATTCAAGACTTGAGGTTCGCCCATCTTATTTTATGGGAGCAGCGCCCCGAGGACGACCCTGTAGGTTACCTTGGCCATTAGCTAGGCCTTCTGGACGTCTGTCTTTCGTGCCCACTTTGCTTCCTTCCCATCTTTTACTCCTAGTGATCTTTCTTCCTTCTGTTCTTCCTCATCTTTCCCGACTTGCTGTTCCCATGCGCGTTGATCCTGTGTGGGAACACCCTCGTACATGGATTCCACGTGTCTATCGTCACACTATGTGTACTTTCATTCTTCCTCTGGCCCTCAGGGGCATATTGTGGCGGGCCCTTTCCCTGCCACAATATGTTTGGGCATCACGCACCCAAGGGTCCCGAGTGCCTTCGCCGCAGGGGATGTAGCATCTGGCCGCAGTTCCTGCTGAGAAGGTTAGTTTTGTAAAGTTAGGTAGGCTCTCAATAGTTCCCCTTCTGTTTCGGGAGGTGGGCTGCCGATCGAGGTGGCTGACCTATTCCCGCTGGACTTCTACCTTCTTGTATTTCGTTTCCTTCCCCTGTGCGGGGCAGCTGAGCGAAAGCGTTTAGCCGCGCCCGAGGGTTGGAGATGCTCAACTTGCGCCTTTTTCCTGTCAGTAGCGCACTAACCACTCTGAGACCTTGGCAGAAAAGCCGAGACAAAAATAATTGACAATTTAAAACGCGCCCTAGCCGGCGCACGAGCCTGTGGTTAAACACAGGAATAGTTCGGCGCGATATAGGCAGTGTGCCACTGAAGCGCTAGTAAAAACTTCTACTACTACTACTACTACTCATTCTTCCTCTGTGATATTGCTTTTGTTGTCAAAATGGAGACTTCAACTTTTGAATATAATAACATTCAAGACTGTTTGCCTGGTGGCTGCCACTTTCTGTGGTAACCGTGTTAAGAATTCCTCCTGTTTTCGAGTTCCACACGGTTTTCTCGTTACCTTCCATTGGAACCGTGTTACTGAATGCAGAGAGGCCTCTATTTACCATACATACTGTGAAATTTTCATTTTTGATACTGCACATATATCGAAGGCTTTAAATACGTCAGAAACTAATCATCTGTGTTTTGGATATCCAGAATCTGGGAAGAGGAAACATCGTCGTCGGCATTCTAGTAGCAGCAGTGGCAGCAGAAGTACTAGCAGCAGTTCCGGAAGTAGCGGCAGTGGCACTAGAAGTAGCAGCAGCAACAGTAGCAGCAGCGGCAGTTCCAGCAGCTCTGACGGTTCGCGTAGCAAGCGCAGGAATAGGAGGAAGTCTTCAAAGAAACGTTCTCGTTCTCATAAGTCCCGAAAAATCGGTTTAAAGGGCTTTGACTTATCCAGCGATCCCGCGCTCAAGGATATCGACAAAGAATTACTGAGGAAAATATCGGAAAAGTTGCACATGTCCAACGCCCTCATGTCAGATGGTAAGGAGTTTAAAAGAAAGAAAAAGAAGAGGGCTCGATCCTCCGAGAGTTCGGACTCGGATGGCTCGAAATCTAAGAAAAAGAAGAACAAGGAAGATAAGGCCGGAGGAAAGAAGAAGAAAAAGAGCGAAAAAATGCTGGAAAAGGAGAAAGAAATGATCAAAAAGCTAGCTAAAGGCAAATACGTAACCCCGTCTGCTGCAGAAAAACTGAAGAAAAAGAAAGATGATGGCAAAAAATCTGAGGACAAAAAGCAAACGGTTCTAGCAGATGAGAACATCCAAAAGATGGCAGCTAAATACGTCTTGACTTCGGCGTCCAAACCCAAAGTAAAGGAATCTAAAAGTGAAGCTGCTGAGGTGGCTTCAGTTGATGCGGCTGCCGACATCAAGTAAGTTGCTCCCGTAACTCTTCGTCACTTACTTCTGTTAGCTTCTTGATCCTGTACCTGTTACGTAGGGAGTTGTATCAGTGAAAGCTCGAAGGAGCCAGTTTGATTGTGTCAGGCTGTGCTACCTCAGAACAAAAGCTTTTTCCGACCCTCTACTTACTTGACAGTGTACAGGACATAGCTCAGGGTTCGTGTGCCTTTAGCAATCTATCGGCTACTGCAGGGCTGTAGCCAGACTTTGGAGTGTGGGGGCTACAACAACTTTTCCCAGTCTTCCGACAGCCAGGAGGACTGTGCGTGCATGCACGTTTATAATTATGCTGTGTCAAATACCTAATGTTAAGCGTCAAACTTTTAGTAGTATTAAAATAATATTTTATCTGACCTCGCACGAAAGAATACAGAAGTCCAACAAAATAATTTTTAACCGTTAGGACGTGAGGGGTTTAGAGACCCCTCCCCCAAAGAAGAAACGGCTACAGCACTGTACCGTATTAGTTGAGCTCTCTCGGTTGTATTCTGGCAAGCCCTTTCCCTGTCAGAATATTTATGGGCCTTAAGAACCCAGGGGCTAACCTGAGTTCGGTACCTTGTCCGCAGGAGATGTTGCAGCTGGCCGCAGTTCCTGCTGACGAGGTTAGTTTTGCAAAGTTAGGTAGGTTCTCTATATTTCTCTTTCTGTTTCGCGAGATGGGCCCCCTCAGGGGTCATGGGATGGACCATAGGGTTAGCTAAGTGCAGGTTTGCCCATTCTATGTTATGGGGAACAGCACCCCAGGGGGTTTGTGTATAGGTTACCTTAGCCATTGGCTAGGCCTTCGAGACTTCTGTCTTTCGTGCCCACAGTGCGTTCTTCTGATTCCATGCTCATAAGGTACCCCCACACCAAAAGACTGAATTCGTTAACATGGATATGTACGGGAGTACACTCACTGACAGCGAGTTAGCGAGCGAGAGAGAAAGACGGAAGATAGTCTCAAGTGAGAAAAAATCGTTTTAACCCGCTTTCAGTCAAGAGAGTCAACCGAGGCCGGTCCAAATATTGGTCGGTGTGATTCTGTGACGTACTGGGCAATGTACTGCAAAATATCGACGTGAAAGGTGTGCGGCTCCAGCCTCGACACTGAATGCCTGATATTCGAAGGTTATGCTGTGTCGTGTCTTTGGAATTCGAAGAATCCTAAACACGGTGATAAAATACGTTCTTCAAAGCAATGAGATGAAATAGGAATGAAACTCAACGTTAACTGCCGTCCTAGAGCCATTTTTCGATGTGCCATAGTTTTCGCCTCGCATCAATGAATCGCTCTTGCTTCCTCGCTTTCAGTCTTATGGTGTGTGGGCAGCCGAAGTGATATTCGGTTCTTCCTCCTCTTTCCCATCTTGCTGTTCCCATGTGCGTTGATCCTGTATGGGAATACTTTCGTGCGTAGAGTTCCCCGTTTTTATCGATTTGCTCCCCTCTCCCCCTGTTAGATCACCCAATTTATGGAAATGAAGGTTTAAGCTATTCAATAACAATAATGGGCTGTCGACCGAAATGCCCTCTGGGGCATATTGTGGCGGGCCCTTTCCCTGCCACAAAATGTTTGGGCATCACTCACCAGAGTGCCTTATCCGCAGGAGATGTTGCAGCTTGCCGCAGTTCCTGCTGACGAGGTTAGCAATATAAAGTTAGGTAGGGTCTCTGCTTTCCTCTTTCTGTCCCGTGAGATGGGCTGTCGATCGAGATAGCCGACCTGGTACGCGGGACATCTCTAGTCTCTCTCGTGTGGAAGGACACAAAGGAGGCCGACCACTTTAGTGTCTCCGACTATATTTTGCGCCTTTTTTCTTGCCAGTAGTAGCGCACTGAGCCAACCGAATTTTTCCGCAGGAATGCCGAGATAAAATATTCCTACTGATGAAAAGCGTAATATTATTTTCGGTTCAGCTTCACTCTTGAATCGCCTCGCTGCGTCTAGGCTGGTTAAACACTGAATCTATTTAATAATGTCGACCGAAATAGCCGACCTAGTTGGCGGGACACCTCTACTATCTCAGTTGAAAAGCCAGAAAAGGGGCTGTCCACTCTAGTGGCTTTTTCTATTCTTTGTGACTTTTTCCCACCTGTAGTAGCGCACTCGACCGACTGTGACTTTCCGGCAGGAATGCCGAGATAATACATTCATATACTGATGCTAAATAAATATAGTCTCACTGCTTGGATCACGTATGACGTGGGTATGACCAGGAATATAATCATTTGCGTAATCCTGCTGCACTCGACTTTGACGTCCGATTACGACCACAGGTAGTCAAACAAACTGGATTAACTCTATTCTTGACACCCAGGAGCAACTGAATTGGATCCTCCAAAATTGAAATTTATCTGTAGTTTGATTTTTCAGTCTTCCCGTCATGGAGCGTTTTTGGTTCCGATAGCGACTTCTCGTGCGACCTAGTTTTCTCGCGAAACGGGTCTGACAACACTGCCTTGGGAGTCGATGAAAGCGCACGCAGGGCGCCTCCTGTTTTCCCTGAGTAGCAAGGAACTTGAAGTTAACCTTACGTATGTTCACAAGGATACTTTCTAACTGGCAGTTACTAGGGCCCAGCACTCGGCTAACCTACATGAAATTCATCGTACCTAGTTTGACGCCCTTAAGGAGCTTTAGACAAAGTTAAGGTGACGATACTCATCACCTCGCATGCCATGAGTCAATGCCTTTTTTTGTGCTGAGTCGCTGTCAGCGAAAGACCCAACAGCGATAACACATCACTGTACCTTTCATAATTCATCGAACATGGATTCTGCGAATTGCTCAGCAGTGACATCAGCTACAACCGTGTTTGGTTAAAGCAGACCGGGCCGCTACCAGACTGAACTGTTTGACTTCTGTGGCTGCTATTGGGCCACTGTCTTTGCCTGAAATGCTTTCCTCAGCTGGCTTGAGCGCTTTAAGTATCGTCTACTACAAAACTTACAAACCGTCTGAGTGCGAGGAATATTAGATTAAAACTCACGTGAGGGAGCCGCCTACAATATACTGTCCTTAACTGCTTCTAATTGAAATCTACATTTATGCCATCTCAAGAAAATGTATCTATATACATATTCATATAAATACACACATACCGATTCGTGTAGAGCCTTCAGCTATATTTTGGCCCTTATTTGTGTTGGAATTGGACAGCTTCTTGGCTTTATTACTGCCTCTATACCTTCATCTGCCTCTCACCCCGCTTAAACAGTTAGCGGGCTCCAAATTGCTTCACTTAAAAGTTCTTACCGTCGCAAATACAAAACCGAGAACTTGAGTGCTACCTTTGTTCTGATGGCATGCCAAATGAGGCTACCATTTGACTGGCTCAGCATCTCGCAGAACCTGCATTAAGCTTACGCCTGTGGTTTTGATCGCTGAATTAGCCGCTCCAAAACTGTCACCTCTGCCTGAGAACTTCTGGTTACACCATCGATGTTTGTACCAGTTTGAAGAGTGGGCTCAGGACAATGCACTTTCTCATGGTTTATGGTTTTCGCGGTTCTAGTTATTTGAAAAACACGAAAGCCCTCCCAGCCATGCTAAGCTAATCTTAAGTACATAGTAACACCTCCAAATGCTAAAAAGTCAGAAAGACACAAAGGCAGCTCACAGTACGAGTAACCAGATTCTTTGTGACTTGGCAGCTTTTACTGCAGCCCTCGTGCGTCTGGTACCATTGCACAGTACTCCCGTATAAGAGAAGAAAACTGGAAAACCTGAAAATGTCATAAGAACACGGACGCCATCTTTTATTTAGTAGTCCGACTGATTGCTCTGTGCTGAGTTCTCTTTTGTTGGTTTATCAGGCTATAATTAATTTTAAATAGACTATTCCTATCAAAATCAGTTTATAAAATTATGGGATACGAATGTGACTTCATATCGACGTGAAATAGAAGCGAAAATGTAAAGAAACTATATCATAACTGAATGCATAACGTCATTCATATAAATGAACCACAATTCTACGTGTGGACAGAGACAAAAAAGTTGACGCACAGCTTGTGTTCATTTTCGTGATTGAACGCGTGACGATGAGGGACGTGTGAATTCATGTCACTTATTATCACTGCCACGTGTCACAAGACTTCAAACGCCATGACAATTGCTTCCCTCATCAATTATTGTTCTACATATATATCTGTTGGGGTAAAAATATAATTGAGTTGCAAAATCTCAAAATCTGACTACTAAATTTTTACAACCTTTTTCGTTCGGGTGTTACATCATGGGAACAGGTAAAGCGGTATATCTACAAGAATAATTCTCTCCGTTGGGAAGAGTTGTCAGCAGGTACAAGCGCAATCTGTACCTGCTGATAATTGGTATTTGGAACTGAGATAGGTGTTTGTTGATCCACTGACATGCTGTTCCCGTTTGCTATCCGACTTTTTTGTCCTTTCCATTTTTGCTGCATTTGCTTTTTCTTTGTTTCCTGTTTCTTCTACTCCTATTGCTTTGGTGCAATAAGTGCAATTTTTAGGTGCAATAAGATCAATTTTTAGGAGCAATATTTTAAGCGCAATGAATCCGGGCTCTACTCATGACTGATATCTGCACCACGTGAGTGGTCTACGCCTCCTGGCTGCCCTCTGCGCCTCCTGAGTGGTTTCCACACCTCGTGACTGATATCTGCGCCACCTAACTGGTCGCGGAACTTCGTGACTAGTCTCTGCGCACTCTGACGGAGGTCTGGAATGGCTTGGCCGCCTTCTCAAGTGCCATCTGGCGTGCTAACTCAGAGAGACACACCTATGGTTAATCACCTTATAACCTTTTGAAAAGTTTTTCTTGATTAATTTTCTAATCAATATGTAATGACTGTTGCAGGAGATAGTGGAGCGTCATGTAGCTACATTACTAAAGGCAGTACGAACCCTGTACTAAGTTCTGTAAGGTGTTAAGTTCCTAAAGGTAGAAACAACGGCGTGTTCCAGCACTTATGGCTTGTCATAAGTGTATTTTTTTGGTAGGTGTACATTAGGAGAAACAACCCTTGCAGCAAGAAATAACAGAACCTAGTTGAAATATTGCTAACATGCTGACCAGAAATATGACATATATAGTCATTTTATTAAACGTTCCATACAACTCTGTTGTTTTGTGGCTAGTAGTAGAGAATGCTGCCATATACAACGTGTTAGGTTTATCAGGTTATGTACTATTAGCGCCTATATTCCTCTATTTAGGCGAGGACGCACTAGTGCAATAGTGCTCTTCATACAACAAATACGGGTTTACTTGGAGTGTTTTGGGAACCATGTTTTATTGTTGACAAAATATGCAGTGTAATATATAGTGTCAGCTCTGCACTAGTTTTGAGGGCGGTAAGCCCGACATCGGCCTAATAGTATTCTGAATGCTTGAAAGGCCAGGTAAAGTTGGACACTGAAGGGTTAAGGATACATAGAACAGTGTTTGTATTGTATATGGCCTACATGAGATTCAGGTTTAATATGAGCTTCTATAAGTTAGATTTGAAATCTGTTCTAGCTTGAAGAAACCTAGTGTAAACTGTAAACCAGCTAACGTAACCTGTTCTAACTTGACGCGTGCTCTCTTGTTAGCCATGTACTGTACCAGGGCCAATATTTGCATTCTGATGAAGGGATAAAATGATTCTGAATTATACCAGTCCCATCGGATCCTTAGTTTTGTAGCGTTGTAAGAAAGTTCCTCCATAGAGACCAATAAGTTGTCTTCCAACAGATCGCTGGTGAAGGTACCTGGTTTGGAAGACTTGCAAAAGAAGCTGCTAAACTACTACTCGAAGTGCGAGAGCAAGACCACTGAGTCGGTGGCTAAAGCTACTGAGGAGCCGCCACTCGAGCTCGAGCCGTCCCAATACCTTGTGAAGCCGCCGCCTGCTGCAGCTGCGCCCTTGAAATCGGTCGTCGCCCCGGAGAAAAGCAAGCCCCTTGCTGAAGCTAAAAAGCGCGCAATCAACCCGGCTATACCTTCTGTCTTCAAGTCCGCCATGCAGTCCGTCATATCTCAGTCGAAACAGTACGTGAGAATTGAGAGAATTAACCTATACTGTATATGCATAATTGTATATGATCAATAGCCTTGGCAATGTGAGCAATTTTTCACATTAATGTTAGCTATGATAAGCCAAAGCTTCATTTTATAGCGCCACTTTAGATCGCTAAAAACACAACTACTTGAACCGTATGGTAAGTTTGTCGCCTTGTTATTCATTACCTGGTGATTCTACTTTGCGTCCTTGCCCTTTCATGCTCCCAGTGATGTTGCTTCTGTCTCTGCTTCCTTTTCTTTTCCGACTTCATGTTCCCGTATGCTTGCTCTTTTTAAAAACACATTCGTGCATGGGTTCCACGTGTTTAACAATGCTATGCGTCCTTTCTCTGCCACATCGCCTTTGTTGTGGAAACGGGTTCTTAAACTACTCAAGACTATAAAATTCCCCTGTGGTATTGTTAACTCTTCACGCCTTGTGACCAATCGTCACATTGACATTTCGCTAACGCATAGCCCTTGGTCTATACACTGTAGAAAATGAACGCTATCCACATACGGTATGCAGCACTTCTTTTTTTTTTTTTTGTTTATTTTTGTGCCTAATTGCCAAGGTGCCAGGAAGACTAGTTCATACTGAGAGTGAGTTTAATGTTGCGGCCAATTCCAGCCTTTACCTAAATTACTATTTTTTGCAACTTATCAAAGTCTATTCATAGTGAAAAACTTGATTACTCACGTGTTACAGGCCCTTCAACACGTCGTGTCATTAGTGCCCACATTGCTGCCTTCAATTTTCATTTCGTATTCATGTTGCTGTCTTATGTGCTTCCTCTTTATTTCCCACTTGCTATTTCCATGCGCGTTAATCCCATATAGAAATATTCTCGTGCATATGTTCTTCGTTTCTTCCAACATAGGTTACTTCGCTTTACCCTCTTAAATGACTTCTCCGCTCGCTTTCTGCGATTCATTAGTGATAGGAAAAGTGCGTGAATTCAACTAAGTCGACTTTACGGACAAGATCATTCGCTGATTCGCTGCACTTTTGCTTTGATGATCCCTAGAAGTAAATATTGTCAAGCTAGTCTTAGCACTGGAATTGTTATCACTGCGCCAGGTTTCACTGATGTGAGTCCCTGATTTGTTTCCCTATCTCTGTGGAAGCCTTGGCTCAATCAGTGTTTCTTAACCCCGTAACTCGTTTGCTAGACGCGGGTGTCGCATTTGGTGCAGCAGAATCCGCAAGTCTTCTGTGGACCGCGTAGGGTAACATGTCTAGTACCCATCCACCATGCTAGTTGCCGTCCACTTGCCTTTAAAAACGTCCTGTGTGAAAACTAGTAGTGCTAGAAAGCTGTACCTAGGCTTAAGCTGTAGGCTAAGTAGTACCCTACTGTTTAAGACTATGTACGGCTCTCTAGTACTGCTCGTTTTCACACAGGAAGTGATTAAAGCCAAGTGGACGGCTACTAGCATGGTGGACGGGCACTAGACATGTTACCCTACACGGTTTCATATAAATATTGTAGTCTAAGACCATGTCAAGGAGTTCTAGTTGTATTAGTGTGGTTATACATGTCTACTGAAGTTATCAAAACGAGCTTAAAGTTAATTTGCTTCATCAGATGAGGCCAATGCTACTATTGACTACTTTATGAGAAGCTCCGACAGAAAAATATTAGAGTTAATAATAACTCGTAACACCGAAGCTCGGAAGCGCCTAAAAACATTCAAGAAAATAAACTCCCAAGAGAAAAATTGCAGATGTAAATAATATAGTAAAAGCAAAATTTGCAAGGAAACCTTGAAATCTGTTCATTTAGCTACTCGCTGATGCGGTAACAAACTGGCCATCCAGTTCTTTGGGTCTCAACGAATAAGAATAACATTGTATTTGTTTGTTACAGAGACCCAGTTGTGCCTCCTGTGAGCCGTTCCATTGCTTTGCCGGATCGACTGCAGGCAGTTCCGCCACCTTCAGCAGCTACATTATCGGCTATTCCTGAGCCTCCCACAAAACCAGTGAGCGGCTTTAAGTCAACGTTCCAGCCTATAGAACTCAAACCGCTGCAAGGAGTGCGACCACCTGTCATTCGGCCCAGTACTCTCCTCAATGATGACGGATCCATTGTAACGCCCAATGAGTTCAAGTCGGGGCTAAGGTCCAATCAGCGAGATAAGCTCTTACAGGTTGAGGTCAAAATGAAGGAAGTTCTTGGAAAAGCACAAGATGTTGCCATGAACATCGGTAAACAGAAGAAGGGCTTTTCGCAAGTAAGTGTCCGAAAACCGTCCTCTAGAAGCTTGAGTCGGTCACGGTCGCGATCCAAGGGTAAAAGATCGAGATCAAGATCGCGATCACGAGGACGAAAGTCAAGGTCTAGATCGAGAGATCGGCGGCGACGATCCAGATCCCGTGGTCGTTCTGGAAGGTCTCGATCTATGAGCCCTCGTCGATCCCATCGATATCAACGAGGTGGTTATTTGCCTAGAGGGAATTACGGCCGCTTCGATTGGCGACGTTTGCAACCACGGCGTCGCTCTCGGTCACTTTCTAGATCGAATTCACGTTCGCGATCCCCTCGCCGTTCTCGCTCCCCTCGGCGCTCCCGATCCCCTCGACGCTCCCGATCCCCTCGACGCTCCCGATCCCCTCGACGCTCCCGATCCCCTCGACGCTCCCGATCCCCTCGACGCTCCCGATCCCCTCGACGCTCCCGATCCCCTCGACGCTCCCAATCCCCTCGGCGCTCCCGATCCCCTCGGCGCTCTCGATCCCCTCGTCGTTCCCGTCGGTCAACGTCACCGCGTGATGCGAAGGACAAAAACGATCCAATGTTTGGCAAATGGGCGAAGACCGAAGAAAGTTCAGCGACTTCCGCTGCTTCCAAAACTAAAGCCCTGGAGGATATTAGCAAATACATTGTCGCTGCTCGAGAAAAGAAATTGCAAGAAATGAAGCTACGCAATGCCCAATTTATGAAACCGCCTGCTGATTAGGCTATCAACTTTAATTGTGGCTCATTTATCTCCAGTCGCAATTTGTTATTTGCGGTCTTTTGTATTCCTTATTTCTATGATTCAGCAGCCGCTAATGATCAGTTTAATAATGAAATAGGACAGATATAGTTAGGATGGATTTGGCAACTCCAAGTGGATGTTTCTTGACTGGCAGCCGACCCATTAACTATCCAAGTGTGCTATTAGCATCGCCACGTGGATTTACACGTGTAGAGACGCGAGACGTAGGTGTAATTACAAAGTATTAGTTTTTTTTATACTATAGTTGGATGAAGATATGTAAAATGGATGTCATATGTTAGTAAATATTGGTGATAGCCTTTGTCTCTCTTACTTTCTGGCGCTCGTGCCGTTTGTTGTCTTCGCATGAAACTCCGGCAAGGCCTGAACTACCGTTCATAAAACGGTAAAGGTAAAGGTAAAGTCAACTTAGACCACACCCTCACCTGGGAAACCCACATGCTCTGGTTTGTGCTGCGGGTATAGGCCCACTGGCCCCAGACGAGCAAGTGTAGTCGCAGTCGCCCTCGGGTTACGAACTATGGCGCCAATTTGACGGAAGGAACAAATAACCCGAGACCCC
>LQNS02276481.1:11581985-11598062 GCA_001587735.2 Parhyale hawaiensis | reverse complement strand
CCCCAATCTTTAGCAAGCCACGGAAGCTGCTCCTGATGCCTAGGCCTTTCCTTTCCCATATATTTAACATATACTGAAGCGTAAAAACCTTAAACCACAGCATAGAAAACTTATTTCAGTTTGGATCGCTAATGATAGTCGATAAAAAAATGTTACCAAATATTACATTTGTAACACGGTTCTGAATTTACTTTGTAAGGTTCAAGAAAAAGGAATTTAATTATGAACTATAGTGTGATTGCTGACTTTTTTCTTGATGTATTTGAGCACAGTGTAGGAAATGATGTATTTGAGCACAGTGTAGGAAATGATGTGTTTGAGCACAGTGTAGGAAATGATGTATTTGAGCACAGTGTAGGAAATGATGTATTTGAGCACAGTGTAGAAAATGATGCATTTGAGCACAGTGTAGGACATGATGTATTTGAGCAGTGTAGGAAACTAGTCGGCATAAGTAAACTGTTATTTTTTCGATAGTTGAATAGGATAATGAAATATTTATATACAATAATGAAAGAACACTGTATTGGCGTTCTATATAGAACATAACGTGATTGCCTATATAGCCTAAGAGTTACTGATTAGTAAAGAGACCAAGGGTCCTCAGGGCCTTTTCCGCAGGAGATGTTGCAGCTTGCCGCAGTTCTTGTTGAGTTTAGTTGTGTAAAATTAGGTAGGTTCTCTAAATTCCCGATTCTGTCTCGCGAGGTGGGCCGCCGATCGAGGTGACCTACTTTTTATGCGGGGCTCTTACCTTCGCCCGTGCGGAGGGCCACGGAGGGGCCCCCTCTGGGGCATAGGATGGGCCATAGGTTTAGGTTCGCCCATCCTATGTTATGGGCGCGGCGACACCAGGGGGCTCGTGTAGGTTACCTTAGCCATTAGCTAGGCCTTCGGAACATCTATCTTTCGTGTCCACTGTGCTTTCTTCCATTTTCATACTCCTACTTGCTCATGCTTTATTCTGATCTTCCTCTTCTTTCCTGATTTGCTATTCCCATGCGCGTTGATACTGTCTGGGAATACCTTTGTGCATTGGATCCCCATATTTCTATTTTTATACTGTACGTCCCTTACTTCTTCCTCTGTTAGATCGCCATCGTTGTGGAGAAGGAGGCTCAAACTAATCAGTATAATAACGGAGGGGACCGTCCGCTTGGGCGCTTCTTTCTTCTGTCTTCTTCACTTTCCGTCCATCATCTCTTGCCGCCTGAGCACAACGTTGTGGTTCGGCTGTAGCCGAGTAAATCATCTTAGATCGCTATGGATCGTCTTGGATTCAGAAATAGCGGAAAAATGCCAATATAATAATTAGTAAAGAGAAAGTTAATTTAACGAATGAATCAAAAGCGCCCTCTGTGTGCCATTCTGAAGGTCTATTTGCTAGGTTTATTTATCGTTATGAAATTATTACCCCAGGGGCAAACCCGAGTACCTATTCCGTAGGAGATGCTGCATCTGGCCGCAGTTCTTGCTGACAAGGTTAGTTTTGTAAAGTTAGGTAGGTTCTCCATTTCCGTTTCTGTTCCGCGAGGCGGGCTGTCGATCGAGATAGCGCACCTAGTCCGCGGGATCTTTCTCATCTCTCTCGTGTGAAAGGCCGTGAAAGAGGCCGACCACTCGAGTGTCTCCTACTATGCTTTGCGCCTTGTTTCCTGCCCGTAGTAGCGCACGTAGGCCACGCGACAAATTTTGTGGTATTTGAATACTACACACTCATCTCTGTTGGAACGCCTGAGTTGCGGCTACGGAGGTAAAACAAAGTTTATAACTAACTATGAAATTATTTGAATAACATATTGTAGTTTCGTTGCCAACTATTTTGACGCTAGCTACTGTAGTAACGGTACCAATTGGATGATAAACTGAAACTTTAGTGCATCGAGTTTTAATGAACTGTTTTTCGCTTTTACTCCTCCATAATCCAATGCATAAGTCCAGGTGTATATAAATATGTCACTTGTAGGTAATGAAGTATAAAATGCTCAAGTAAGGTAGGACACATGCATGGTTGCAATTTTGAAAATATGTATTACAATAGTCATTTTAATTTTACTATACTCTATCCATTTATCAAAGCAGTGTCGGCATGGCTAAATTCCCCTACTGCGTTGCCAGTTCTTTAGGTATTTCTGAGATTTCTTTTATATGCAGGTGTAGCCGGGGCTATTATAGGTATCAGCAGAACAAAGTTTCAGAGATGCCCATAGAATTGGCAACGCTGTAGAGGAATTTAAAAATGCCCAAACTGCCTTGAATCGAAATATAGTCTTAAGCCTTTCCAGCTGACCTTTGAATCGACCAGCAGGTTTTCAGCCATCAACGCAATCACTGTACGTGATATTCGTAAATTTCCTGCTATATTTTGACGAGGTACTTTGATCGTAAGTGCCCATCCAACTTAGCGCATACACACGCCTGAATCTTGAGCACAACGCACTACGACACCACCACCCCCGGGGTGGGTGGGTATAAGATGGACCAACATGGTAAGGTGAGTTTGTCCATCCTATGTTGTGGGGAGCAGCGACTCTTGGGTGACTACTTTAATTAGCAATTAGCGAGGCCTTTGGGTCATCTTGGCATCCTTCCGTCTTAATGCTCTTACTGATGTCGCTTTATTCTGAGCTTCCTCGTTCCCGACTTTTTCTACCCTTCCTATGCGCGTTGACTCAGGCATGTGCGTTTCAGGTTTCATTTGACATTTTCTACGTCCCTTCTTCCTCTGTCGATGATGGTGTACCCTCTGACTAAATAGGGCCTAAGCCGTATTGACAGCAATAATGCGCTTCCGTCGACTCGATGCTCCGATTCAGGTGCCTCGTGTCGGCAAAACGCCCTTAAGGTCAACGGGTCCTCTCCCTGTCTCAATATATTTGGGCCTCGTGAACCCAAGGGCTGTTCCCAGTGCCTTTTCCACTGGAGATGTTGCAGCTGGCCGCAGATCCTGCTGACGAGCTTAGTTTTGTGAAGTTGGTAGGTGCTTCATATTTCCCTTTCTCCCGCGAAGTGGGTTGCCGATTGCCAATCGAGATGGCTGACCTAGTCCGCGGGACTCCTTCCTTTCGTGTGGAGGACCTCAAGAGGGACCGTCTACTCGTGTGTCTCTCTTCTATTCTTTGCACTTTTTCCCACCAGTAGTAGCGCTCTCGGCCAACTGTGACCTTTTGGCAGGAATGCCGAAATAAAACATTCATATACTAGTGCGACATATTGAACTGTATCTCACTGTTTGGATCACGTCATATGACGTGGGTGCGGTGATGAAACCCAGCTAGGAATATAATAAAAAAAAATCCCTTTATTGTAGATGAATCACGAAACGAGTGGAAACGAGAAGAATCCACTCGTGCGGAGGGTCACTTTGGGTAGTACATTGTCGCTCGCGATTTCAATGGAAACGATACTTGCATTCGGTCCCGTCGTTTTTGATTCCCAATATTGTTATTAGTAGTATTAGATTATTTGTTTGTCCAAAGTCTGCAGACTTTCTGATATCAATACTAGTACACTTTCGTTTATAATATGAGTTCAACCAGAGCGGGCTATTAACTAATGCGCACAAACTCAAGTGCATGTGACGGTTCCATACAACACAATCAACCCTTTAGCGCGCTATTTTTATGAACTCTTTACCGTTTGGTAGGATTAGGAACTGTTCAACGAATATACTCGGGTTAGTTCGGTGAAGAGTTGAGGAATTGATTACCGTATTTGCTCTCTGCGATCACACCAGAGAAATTTCCTGTTTCTTACGTAAAAGATTAGATTAGATAGGCGGCAGTAGACGAACCAAATGGCCCATTCCCAATGAGACACCGGAACATACGCCCCGGCACTGTATGAGCTATTGCCAGGACAGGAGAAAGAGAGAGAGAGAGAAAAAAGAGGGGAGGGGGTGAAGAGTCCCTTCTTGAAAATTCTATATGAATGAGAATGCATTTATAGACTCCGTACATTTTTAGAGCAATAGTTTAAGCTGAACATAGGTTTAAAAAAGCATATTGAGATTTACCGCATCTACATAGGACACACTGCCTAGCAAAGTAAGCTACAATGTGGGCAAAATTCCTTGAAAATCAACAAACCAGCATTTGGTGTGGGGTTGCTTGTGTGCATCGGTGTATTATAGGAATATCCTGTCGGTGCACTGAGTTTACGGGGTAGACACAAGATTATGGACTGTACTGTAGGATGACGCCTATACAGCATTACTTAGCGATATACGCTTGTTACAAATCGTTAAATTGGTTGACTTCGAAAGTGTTGGCAGTCAGCATCTGTGAAAGGAATAATTTTGGGCGATGCTTGATGTGAAGCATTTAGCTCTTTTGGTAGATCATTCCACAAGAAGGCGCCAGATACCGAAAGCGGCCTCCTAGTTAAATACGTCTATACATGGTTGGTAGCTTGTTATTACGAGAGATGTGCCTGTCAGAGATATTATTTCGAGGATATTAAACTGTATCGGCTGAACTGCGCTTGGCCTACAAAGAATGAAATACATGGATCCATCAAATATATCAGTTTTATTTCTCTTTTAGGCCCCTCCAGGTTTTGGAAGGAGAACTTGCGTGATAACGTATGCAAAATCTGCCCGTTAGAACTATATTTGCAGCAAAATCGAGAAATTTCTGGAGATTATAAGTTTCGCTTGTTGTAAGTTTTGTCCCACACTAAACTACTGTGGTTATTGTATAATGGGAGAGAATTGGTAACTATGAGTAGAAGGCGTGCTTTACTGTGTGTAAGAAAGAGGGTATCGTCAACTGTTCTGCACAGTTTTGTATGTGGTATGGAAAGTGAAATTTTTGTCCAGCTACACTCAAAGATGCATAACTTCACCTGTTCGTAAGGTAGTAGTGTCAAAACTGGACAAAAAATAGTTTAGCTTTGTACATTGATTGCCTCGCCTAAAATTATGAGCTGGGTTTTATCAGCTTTGAGTTTCAGGGCATTTTTCTTCGTACCAGTACCTGAGCTCCCTTGGAAAATTTTCGGCTTTAGTTCATGCAAGATCTGATTTGTCTAGTGGGCAAGGTATCGCACTTTTAACGTAACTAGTGTAGCTACATTGGAAAGGTAACGCCATCGTGAAGGGAGGCATGTCATTGAAAAATATTAAGAAAAGTAGGGGGCCAAGTACTGACCCGTCTGGTACCCCCAAACGAGTTGATTAGAAATGGAGACATTTTAATTGTAAACATAGTGGCATGGGTTGTGCATTGCTAATAACTTGCAAAACTAGCCAAAACAAATGTTTAGAGCGGTCGTCTTACTTGCGTGACTCGCCCCCCTGGGTAGGGGGGCGAGCCTCCGCAGTAAAGCAGTGTCAAATATGCCAGTGATGTAATTGGTTCAGACATAAGTGCCACATTTATTTTAAGATTATATATACGGGGATCGAAGGAAAAAATATATCCTTAAGGAGGGCGTGGGAGTAAAAAAAAGTTAAAAACCATTGGTTAAGAGCCTTGTTCAGGAGAATGATGTGGTGAATACTGTCGAAAGCTTTTGATAAATCTAGCGTCATGAGAGCATTGTGTTTTTTCATTTTTTGTAAGCCAAGGCTAGAATATTTAGAAGCAAATTTTGTGCAATTCCTGTAAGCATATTGACTTTTGTGAAGCAGACAAGACTGATCGAAATTTTTTGCGAGCTTCTGTTACACTGTTTTCTCTAGAAGTTTTGGGCCTTTATTGGTATATTCTTGAGAGCCCTATACTGCCTAACCCTCGGGCTGTTTCAAGAGCTTCAGCGGATGTTGCAGCTAGCTGCAGTTCCTGCTGAAGAGCTTAATTTGTAGAGTTAGGTAGGTTCCTCCCTGTTCTGCAAGGTGCGCCTCCGAATTTTGATACGCGACCGATCCCATGGTAACGGTCATGCTAACAAAAAAAAAAATAAAAATTACACGTACCCAATGACCCCACCTTTTAGGCCGTATTGTCGCAAAACCCGAACTAATTTCGGGTAAGTTGGAAAAGAACCCTGCATAACTTCGGGTAGGTTAGGTGAGGGTAGGTCTGGTTTTCCTAACCACCTATTTTTCAATTTCGGGTGTGTCAATTTTGGGCTCTTGAGTGAGACTGGCTTCAAGATAATTTGCTCCGTATTTCTTTTCGGGAATGGCGCACCGGACTGAAATTAGGAGACATTGAACTCGTTTATGTGAATTTGCCGTCTCTCCGGACCTTCCGGCAGTAATACTGAGACAAAATACTTGACATTCGTCGCGATGGAGCACTGCGCTGGCCAACCTTCACAAATCTAATCAAGTTTTGTTAGCATTGGACGAAAAATTAATGATTGATTGGTAGTTCCTCGGGATATTGACTGCATCAGATTTATAAACGCATTTTATAGATTTTATCATGGATCACTGAAGGTATTTGTTTTTATGGAAGTGTTTATAGTCATGATAAATAACGGTCCACGGTCCAATGAGAGGAATGCTGTCTTTAACTTTATTAGTGCAAATTCCACCGTCACCAACTAGTTAAGTATTTTGGAACGAATGCAAGGTTTTACGCAGATCACTAACTTCATGAAGAGGCTGGGGCCTAACGAGGTGTGCATCCTCCAAGGTGTCCAGAGCTGGCAACCCTGTATCTTTAGCAGTATTGGTAATGAACAGGCTTCGAGCTGGGGGGAGTATCCATCTGGTTATTGCCCGTCGCTTTTTGAAACTTATATTGTCCAACTTTGTAAAAGAAGTGATGGAATTTTAAGACTGCCTGAAGGAGTTATAAAAACGCTCAAGCATGCATTGTTGCTTAATTTGTGCAACATTTTGAATTTCAGATATTCCACGTTTCTCTGGAGTAACGTTTAGTATCTTTCAGTTCTTTACGTTTGGTATCGCGGACAACTTTTCGAACGTCCATGTTTTACCGTCGTAAGCGTGTTGCGGAACATTTGTGGTCAATTTTCCGTTTAATGTCGGCGATGATCAATTTCGCGGGTGGACGTTTTACAGTGGCTTATTAAACGGAAGGGTCGCCAAGGCGTCTTGTTTATTTATGAAAGCCTGTTGTCCATCGCGTGGCAACATTAATACGTTCATACAATTTTTTTTAACCTCTATCGTGCATGCAGTTTGGGTTGAACTTTCTTACCAAGCTGTCCAGAGAAACATCTTGTGTTCCAGTTCCAAATGCTTCCGTTAGCATTCGGTGCGCAGCAGCTGATGCTAATGTTGCGGTTACCTCTGCAATTAAAAGCTCCCGGTCTGCAGCACTTGTTTTCTAGACCCAGAAAATGAGGACGCCTCTGCCAGTTGAGCGTCAACTTTCTTTGGGATAACTGCGGCTGAAAAGTTATCGGGAGGTTTTCTGAGCGCAGTTCTTTCATCACAATTTGACTTCCACTATTTATGATATATTTGTTTATTCTTTTTTGAGTGTCAACTTTCTTTGTGATAAAAGCATCAGAAACGTGATCGTCTTTCGTTAACGCTATTTTATTTGATATATAATATTTCATGGTCCATCGTGTTGTCGTAAGAGCTTTTTCGGTTTATTATTATTACTATTTTTAATTTTCGTGTAAATTGCACTAAACAGATTGAATTGGTCGTTGGTGTTTTGGATAAAATATGTGAAAGTTTTTGGCTAAATCGATTTTATTAGCTACGTTTTTGGCATCAAAATATCTTAATCATACTAAATGCTGGAGTTAAACTACTTAACATTACATTGAGTAGAGACGCATGGGCATTTCATAAAATTTTTAGCCAGTTCCTATAGTGTTCTAGTGTTTGTAGATTACTTCTACCAAACTGTAAAGATATTGTTAAAAAATAGGTTAAGGAGTTAAGCTGCTGGAAACTTGTGTACTATCATTTGCTACCTGAGGAACGTATGGCAACCAGTAAAGGCATAAGATTTATTTTCCTAAGAATCTTCATCTTTGGCAAAGTGGCGGCACATACAATAGCTACCAGTAGTCCATTCATATATTTAAAGGAAGAAAAAACTTGTAATTAACGACACAGAACAATGTTCTCCTTCCCTGTGTCCCATAAATCTTTGGAAAAAACAAAAAGTGCCTAACTAGACAGTGGAGTCGATATTTTATATCACAAGCTGTGTTTGCATGGAATATATTGCCGTGATTCGTGTTTGGTCCCCTCGGGGGACCGCTGTTCCCTTGCACGTTGATTATGTGTGGAACCACCATGATGCCAAGCTCAGCCTTTTTATCGACATTCTATATGTCTCTTCCCTCTTCCTGTGTGAAATTGCTTTTGTTGTGTAAGCAGATACCTAAACTAGAGCACACTGAGAGCGCATACCTCCGCCAAGCAAGGCAACGATAGGAAAAATTCCAAATTGGCTCTGAAACCATAATTTTCTTTTTATAAACTCCAAAATCTAAATATTTGTGTCTCTTGATAGTTATAACTGCTTGTGCAATTTTCTTAAAGATTTGTCCATAACTTTTTGAGTTATACTGCTAACAAACGTTATGACAAACATGAGTCAAACATACAAATGAACGAACTGATCTGCACCAAAATTTAATCATTTATGTCTTTCAATATTACTAACAGCCCCTATAAATTTCACAAAGATCCATTCATTATTTTTTGAGTTATTGTGCTAATAAGAATAGAATTAAAAACAGGGACAAACGAACGAAAGGATCATTACCAAAATTTGGTCATTTACTCTTTGTTATATACCTAACAACTCATGTTAGTTTCATAAAAATCCATGTATAACTTTTTGAGTTATGGCTTTAAGAAAAATGAGGCAGACAACACAAACAAACGGATGGACATATCTTCACCAAGAGTTAATTGTTTCTCCTTACATTCCTAACAATCACTGTAAATTTTATCCAAATCGGTTCAGATCTTTTTGAATTATCTTGGTGACCGACAGACAAAAACGTAACCTCCTTGGCGAAGGTAACTATCTGTATATTGATACGCTGGTTCCTACGTAGCTGCGGTATCACGCATTGGAGAACTAACGTATCTATGATACGAGGATAAGCAATCGGATGAAACTGGGCTAGGGTATTTTCATTTGTATGCACCTGAGCTCTTCTGTGTAATGTACCATAGCTCTTCTGTGTAATCGTGCTGGATCCTCTATGGTTTGCTACCGTAAGAATTCTCCAGGTCCTGCTGGACGGGCAGCTTCTCCGTGTCATAATTATGCTTGCCTCTCTGTTAGTTACTAAATACAACCGTGACGCTTATATCAGTGTAAGATAGGGAGCAATTAGGGTATCTCTGACGACCTAGGAAGGGACAATTAGGAGAAGGAATCAAGTACAAATTTGAACTGTTGTATACTGCTCGGAAGTCTTGGGTAAAAGTATCACTGACTAATTTAGGATAATTTTTCGACCTTCATATGCATGGTACGGGTCCGAAGGCTTCATTGAGAAGCAACGCTTTTGTTCTGCAGAATTTCTACAGGCTCATTTCCTTTTCCGTTCATTTTTATTCACCATGTTACTGTTGATGAAAAAATCGATTGTGATTGGCAAGGCCCTTCCAGTTGCAATGATATTCCTATTGGACGCTGTTCTGGCGAAGTCCTTAACTCAGCACGGTAAGTGTTAACTCGGATTTGTTTAATCCTTTGCCTTTTGCAACTCATTTCCGCCAAGTTTTTTAATCGCGAAATTTATTAAACTCCATGATCGATTTTGTGTGCCTGCGATTGCGGAGTTGCGGACTATCATCTAGCATCCCCTAGCACTGGAGAGGAGGGGGCATATTGGAAAATTAACTCAAACTCTTGTCCGATTAATGTGAGTAATATTATATTTTATTCAGTTATCTCGCTCCGCTGTCGATATAACTATTTATTAGGCCGAAAACTTGTCACTGCAATATGTATATGCAATGTTGGCATAAGAAGAGGGAGGAGGAGGTTGAATCTCAATAACGAGCCAAGCTCCAGCTCAGGCCTGCCCCTAATATTACTTCTATCATATGTAGCCAACTTATATATATCCCACAGCAACAAGATGCCCCTCCACACCCCTCCCCATTTTACTTCAGCTCCACAAATATAAATTTACTGGCGCCCCACGGCGTATGTGCTCCTCTTTATTTTTCTCACAGCCTTCTGCCTCAAGAGGCTTTAACAGTTCTATTTGATCCAAATGAAATATTTGATCCAGATGAAATTGAATTTGATTCAAATGTAATTAAATTTGATCCAAATGAAAATGAAATTGATCCAAATGAAATTGAATTTGATCCAAATGAAGTTGAATTTGATCCAAATGAAATTGAGTTTGATCCAAATGAAATTGAGTTTGATCCAATTGAAATTGAATTTGATCCAAGTGGAATTGAATTTGATCCAAGTGAAATTGAATTTGATCCAAGTGAAATTGAATTTGATCAAATGAAATATTATTTGATCCCGGTGAAATATTGTTTGATCCAGGTGAAATATTATATGATTAAATGAAGCATTAACTATTTGCAGAAGGTGGAATTGAATTTTCTGCAACTAAATTTAATCCAAGGAAAATATTATTTGACTTGGCTGAAAATAAATATGACCAAAATATTATACGTATGTGTTCACATTTCCTATCATATATATTTATACCAAAAAAATTATGATAGAATTATTGACAAAGATCAATTTTCGGCAAGTGCTTAATTCCAATTTATTGAAGTAAATAACACCAAAGTCAACAAAATTTATTTTATATATCTTAGTCGTACGGGGTGAGGGGGCACATGGAGGCGTGCACCGAGCCACACGGGGTACATAACGGTTACAGGTCAATTCAGACCCTTAGACAACTCAGACCCTCCCAAGTCAGACCCCATCAAACTCAGACTTTTGCCCAATTCAGACCTCTGCGTCTGAGTTGTCCAAGGGTCTGAATTGACCTGTTACCGTACGTAACACGGCACGGGCGTGCTTATTAGCAATCCATTTGTAAGCCGTTTTCAGGTTGATTCCAAGAGTTTTATCAAAGGTTTTCCTGTCTTTTTCTTTTCTGTAGGCATCGCAGACTTTCTTTCTGTCATCTGCCGATATCTTGTATTTCATGTTCACAGACAGTTGAAAAAATGTTAAATATAGTTGAAAAAGCTGCAAACTTGGGCCATACATGCAGTGTACTTGTATCATGTATACTGTCTTTAAAATTTTCCCCTTTTATTAAATACTTTTATTTTGTATGTCCAAATTCAATTTCAATTGGATCAACTTCAATTTCGTTTAGATCAAATATTATTTCATTTGGATCAAATATTATTTCATTTGGATCAAATTCAATTTCATTTGGATCAAATATTATTTCATTTGGATCAAATTCAATTACATTGGGATCAAATTTAATTTCATTTGGATCAAATATTATTTCATTTGGATCAAATATTATTTCATTTGGATCAAATTCAATTTCATTTGGATCAAATTCAATTACATTGGGATCAAATTTAAATTCATTTGGATCAAATATTATTTCATTTGGATCAAATATTATTTCATTTGGATCAAATAGAACTGTAAAAGGTATAGTTGTACCCCAACTCCGCTATAGTCCAGGGCTGGGTAAACCACCTACTGCCCCCGGGCCACTTCCGGTCGTTAGTATTTTAATCTGGCCCGCCGAGGTTTTTTTTAATATTTGTTTTAATATATTTTGCCATTTTAAGGCTTTTTTAAGAGTTTTACTTTAAAATGGCATGTCTGTGTATACTGCATATCACTATAAGTGAATGCCCGTTAGGGGACATAGATAGGGTAGACCGTAGGGTTACGTTAGATTCGCCCAACTCATGTTATGGGAGCAGCGCCCCCCGGGGGGGGGGGGAGGCTGCCTAGGTTACCTTAACCATTAACTATATAGATCTTCGGGACGTCTGTCTTTCGTACCCACTTTGCTTACTTCCATTTTGTTACCACTGCTGATGGTTTGTTCTGTCTTCATCTTCTTTCCCGACTTGTTCCCATGCGCGTTGACTCGTGCATATGATGACTGTGTACTCTGTGGGTAGCGAGGCTTAAATTAGGTGAATACTACTACGGTACTATAAGTGAATGGAAGTATTAACACTGTATTTCTTATTTTCTGTTTATGTTTGATATGTCTGCATCGGGTTCGGACCCAGTCCGTCTGCCAATTTTTGAAAACCAAGTGGATGCTGAGTAAACAAAAAATTGTCCAGTCCTGCTGTAGACTGACAGCAACAACAGGGAGCATATTTTGACGGATAATTAGCGACTATTGAATGACAACGTTTATACTCTCGGGCAGCAACGCGGGTGTCTTCCTTGGCCTGAGTATTCTGTTGACTGTCGTTTTGCCAGTCACCAACTCGAAAGTGTTCTTTGTAAATCACCGATGTCGCATTTAAACAGAAAGCTGCTAATGAAAACAATTGGGAATGGACATGTGATAAAATTTTTCACCGCTACACAATATTTTACTCATCTATGTAGTTCTTGCGCGCTTCAATGTTTTCTTTTCTTGCAGAAGAGAAATTTTCAAGGAAATGTTCAGGCGAACCCTATTCTTGTCAGAATGTCTTAGAACTACGCGCCCTGGGTTTATTGGGGGACTTCCTCTGGGGATGTTTCATCTGGCCGCAGTTTCCGCTGAGAAAGATTGTAGAGTTCGGTTGTTCCGTACTTGCCCACCTGTTCCGTTAGGTGGGCCACCGGTGTAATGATAGGTGACCCATCCCATGGGGCTCTTGCCTGTTCACACGTGGAGGCCACGGAAGGGACATTGGGCACGGGTGTTTTTTCTGCCTTTTTTTTTCGTCTGTTGCTCCTATACGGCGTGGCTGAGCGAACCATTTTAGATATGCTGTGCTCTGCGGTTTATTTCCTATCAATAGTAGCCTACTGGACAACCTTGAGACAACAGAACTTTCTTAAAATTACTTAATATTTGAGACATACTGGCAGAAAAGCCTAAATATTAATCATTGAAACTTTCGGTGCGAAAAAAGTGAAATCCCCGAACTGCTAGTAAACCTTTCTACTACTACTGCTGCTGCTGCTACTGCTACTAGGTACTACTACCAATTTGCAGAAGATTTAAAACCAGTCAAAATAGTTTTCCTGCTTATATCTGTTTGAAACTACCTATACTATTTCCGCATGAGATGTTGCAGATGGCTGCAGTTCCTGCTAACGAGGTTAGGTTTGTAAAGTTAGGTAGGTTCTTTACATTTCCTTTTCTGTTCCGCGAGGTGAGCTGTCGATCGAGAGTGCCGACCAAGTCCGTAGGACTTTTCTACTCTCTCGCGTGGATGTCCAAGAAAGGGGCCGTTCACTTGAGGGTCTTTTTCTGTACTTTGCGCCTTGTTTCCCTGTCCGTAGTAGCGCACGTGGCCGACTCGAGACAAATAATGTGTCATTGGACACTTGGTCGTCCGTGGTGTGTTACGCCCACGGCGGCCGCACCGAGGCCCACTGCTTAGATCACACTTTGTGTGGGTGCGGTGGTTAAACATGGTTAATAATAACAACTGCCTAAATTATAAGCAAATATAATTTACAGATATCTGTTAAAATTACTAATAATTTAAATCTATCAGTCTTACAGGTGTGGTAACGGCCAGTTATTATTGTATCTGACAGACAATAGTTAGGTATAATATAAGTTAAACCATATTGCACCAATTTACATTTCCTAATTACATGAAAAATGCTAGTGAATGTGTCTAGTATTTTGTCTAGGGTATCTTTCGTTGACTGGGAAAATTACATTTATGCCATCATCACTTTGACTTTGCCACAGTTCATAAAACAAGATCATAGTGAAATACTTTTAAAGTTAATAATACTGATATATACAGTGTTTCAGTAAACAATAATACACTTGAACACACTATATTGATTCTGTAGCCTTATCACGTATTGATTTCGCAAACATGTAGTTAAAGTCTATGAAAAGCAGACCAGGTACTTTGCTAGCTTCTGCGTCTACCCTTATGTTCGGTCTCCAAAGCCTGTGTGCATTTGATGCGTGTCATCCTATTAATACTATAAGTAAGGTCTGTCTAGAAGCCTTCACTACTTTGGTTTATATTTTCAGTTTGTTTAAATCTGTTCGAGAATAAAACACTGAACTTGAATAGATCGCTTGATTAAAATTCTGAGCAACGTTTCGGCTATGAACACGTGCCATTATCAGGTCTTAAATTTAGTCAGTAGACGAAAGAGGACAAGTTATCAATTGCTACGCAATCTAAAACTAAAATTTTCTATTTTACTACAACTTATTCTATCAATTTTCATGGAGTATAAACCTTAGAATTTCTATTACGCAAGAAGAGTATTTAACACAGAATAATGGTTGAAAGATTTCTACACGAAGAGCACTTGAAAAAAAAACGCAGCACCGACAACGAGACAAGTATAAATACTTCCAAAAATTAATTTTTTAATCTAGGATGACAATCAGGAAATCATCTTATGCATCTATGAACTCTTCGAAAAGAGCTCCAACGCTCTAAAAATGAAATTTATCCTCTTTTGAAGTTGCATATTGAACGCACAAAAAATTTTCCTGTCCTATCGCATAAAATGCACTATACCCACAACACGTATTCGTTTTCAGGTCTTCATATTCAATACTGTTGATTATACGTACGAAAATTGTCTTTCAGGTGAGGAAGATGATAAATTATTTAACGGTGTCCTAATTCACTTCCTTTCTATAATTTCAGGGTCAGAAGCCTTACCCTCTGCGTCTGAGACGAACTTTTGGAGTGCTTACGAGGAGGCCATGTCCCGACTTGGTGGCTCTAACAGGCATCCCGTTACAAAGGGCCAAACCTCTGATTCTGGCGGTTACCTCACAGGGCCTACGGCAGCTGGGGAAGGCAACGCACTGCTTAATGCCGACCTGAACCACCGCCCCTACGCTGATGAGAAAATCGTTGTAAGGAAAAATTTCCAGGACGTGGACGCTCCAATAATTGAATTAGCAAACCTCGGTGCAGAGGATGGTCATGCAGGTGATTCACCAGATGGTAACAGCACGAGAAATGGTCTTGACTATGTTGAAGAAGGATCAGGCGAGCCTGGACCTGAGGAAACTGATGATGGAAAATCAACGGACGTTTACATGTCGTACCTTACTGAGGAAAGCAATTCTGATGCTCAAGATGAAGGAAGTGGGTAAGTATTGGTGAACTTCTTACCAGCTTCGGAACCAGTTAAACCAAACGGCATAACAAGCGAGTCAGTGACTTGACTCTCAAACATATTTTCCGTTACAACGTAACTTCTTCAACAGAGATTTTGGAAATGGAAAGGTCAATAAACGGGAAGTTCCCGACGTTAAGAAGCCTGCTAACAATGTACTAAGCGCCATCTAACATGACTTGTAGTGTTCATAGACTCCATGATGAATGAGAGAATAAACAGCTGTCAAACTCACATGGTAGTGCATTCAACTGTCTATATTTACTAAGTAATGTAGGGCTGGCCACAAGAACTACCGTATTTCACCAACATCAAAGATGTTAATATGATGAGCCCCGTTGCATTTCCAACTGAGAGTTCTCCCGAAACTTCTCCAATTAACTTACTTGCCTCCTGTTTTTGGAGTTCCGCTGTATCGCCTTGTGCAACATTACTTAGATCATAGATTACGCGGTATGGTAATTAATGTAACTTCCTTAGTCTGCATTAACGTGACGACATATTATCTAATTAATAGAAGGCCTATATATGGCAACCTACACATATGAGAGATTTGTAGAGAACATTGGATGTTTTGAAAATTAACGGTGAAACTTTGCATAAATTATTGGCTGTGTTGTATAATAGCGTTATTGCATACTTGTATATATGTAAATCTAATCTAATAATCTAACTAGAGCACTCTGAGAGCGCATACCTCCGCCAAGTGAGGCAACAGTAGCAAAAAATTCAAGTTGACTCTGAAACCATAATTTTCTTTGTATAAACTCCAAAATCTGATCATTTGTACCCTTTGATAGTAATAATAGCTTGTGCAATTTTCTTGAAGATCCGTTCATAACTTTTTGAGTTATACTGTTAACAAACGTAATGACAAACATGAGTCAAACATACAAACTAACAAACCGATCTGCACCAAAAT